>JAVJIF010008464.1:0-142561 GCA_038442645.1 Agave tequilana | reverse complement strand
GTGTTGTATTGTGGAGTTAATTTGCACACAAATATAGATATTCAAATGAAAGAGTTAAGGTTTAGAAACAACCTCGAGTGCTCCACAAATGTATGAAAGATGATTATTGATGTACCCTTTCTCATCTCCGTTATAGCATAGAGCTATACCGAGTCGATTCTCAGGGAGAGCTAGCGATGGAAGCGTTACGGTCCGTAGTGAAGAAAGTAAACGAGAATTCTTCTATGCTTATAAGAATAAAAACAAATGGGAAAATGAAACGAAAGAATGGATGGATATATTCATGGTGGAAAATGTAAAAAGAAATCAAGATCAAGATTGGTTTTGGACTAACAACTAAAAAGAAAGTAAACTTGAAGAAGCAAACCATGACTAGCTTACCTTACTACCTTACCAACACTTACTAAACTCCGTGATAGTGAAGGCGTGCCTCATGTTGATTTCATCGGCGTAGGTTTATCTTGTGTGTTGATCTAATTACTTTCTCATGTAGATGAAG
Organism: Agave tequilana; assembly: GCA_038442645.1. Taxonomy (NCBI): domain Eukaryota; kingdom Viridiplantae; phylum Streptophyta; class Magnoliopsida; order Asparagales; family Asparagaceae; genus Agave; species Agave tequilana. The sequence goes on along the minus strand of JAVJIF010008464.1, from coordinate 142,062 downwards.
GGTGATTTAACCCATCAGAGAAGAGAAGACCATCCAACTTGCAAGATGAACTAAAGCAATCACCCATGAGTTAGTGAAGATGGCAAGGCTAGTGGTTAGCTAGTACATGGTAGAAAAATTAGCTACAAGCCATTAATGAAGAAAAGCAAAGCATGAAGTAAATTGCAAGAAAGTAAAGAAAGAAAGCAAGTAAAGAAAGCAATTAAACTAGAACCATGCTTCAAGTAGAGAAGTAGAGAATGGATTAATCCTTGCTTCAAGTTGTCACTCCTTGAAGATTACAAGCTCTCTCTCTCTTACAATCTCTCTCTTGCATAGATTTCTAGGGAAGAAGAAGAGGGATCTAAAGAACTAAAACCTAGAGAGAAACCTATGAAAAATTACAACATCTAACAATTTCTCCTCTCTTCTCCATTCCGTCTTTTCTAGCAGGTCAGGTGCAGATATTTATAGGCTGAGAGAGAAGCTTCAAGAGCCCTTTCTGTTGGCGCAAAATCCGGATCTCAACAACCCTGGAACTGCCGCGAGCGCGCGGCAAGGGCGCGGCAAAACGGATTCTGTGGGAAACAGAATTCTGTTGTAGGTTGGTTGAGAGGTTGTTATCCACGTGGCTTTCTAGAATCTTCAATTGGCGCGCGGATCTCTCTGGATTCTGATTTCAAATCTTGGGCTTTATTTAATCTTGGATTTAATCCCTTTAATTATTGCTAATTAAAGTGATTATTGGGCTTTCTCTCATTTGAGTGTGGACCTGCAAATATATAGAGAAGATGAGTAAAAATCATATATTATTTGCAATATGCATGGGGATTATGTGGTAAAAATATGCAATATTGTGTATCAATCACACCCCCACACTTATTCTTTTGCTCATCCCGAGCAAAGAAAAGAAAAACTATACTACCAATTTTATTACACCACTTTCGCAGGTGACGCGATTGCAATGAGCATGTGCAACAAGCCGTTAAACCTCTAGGTTACCCTAGAGGAGGAGTGTTGTCTCCTGAGGGTTTTCAGCGGATTACACCCACAAAATCCATAAAGAAAGAAAACAAATGTTAGTGTTTTGAAAATTCATTTTGAAAGAGAGACATGTTTTTGAACTATTTTTGCAAAAATATAAGTGATCTTAGGTCATAAGTCCACCTATAATCATTCTTCTTAAACTTAGTCTCTATGCAAGATCTTGTCTTCAATTAAGGTAAGAATTCAAAATTGGATTGAATATTTTTCCTTCATAAAACCTAGATAGTATACACACCGTGACAGTGAAGATTTCTGGGATTTCAACTCTAACCATAAAGCCATTTATTTATATATATTTATTTTCTTTTTCTCTTTTTTCTTCCCTTAGTTTAGGCTTTCTAGTTCACCCTGTAACGAGCCTTTAACCGATGACTCCCAAACCAGACGGTCTTAGGGCACCAGATGAGAAAACATCCCTCGGGTTTAAGGTCTCGAGTAAAAAGGGCCACAAAACTAAAGGGGATTATTTTTTTGATCACCGTTAGGCGTGAATAATTATGCTTCTTGAGGCATAATTCTCCAGCTTAATGAGTGATTTTTTTCACCGTTAGGCGTGAATAATCATGCTTCTTGAGGCATAGTTATCCAGCTTAATAAGTGATGTTTTATTTATAATTTTTTTCTTTTATTTTTATGGCATTTTGGTCTTTGTTTCCATCCCAAGAAATGTGTAAGTGTGAAGTGCATACAATCTAAGGCAAAAAGTTCAAGATAAAAATATATCACCAATTTTTCTTACTTAGCCTATAATTTCAAACAAGATCTATTATTTCAACTAGGTTTAAGATGTCATAATTAAGGCTTTCTTAATTTCTAAGATACATCTTAATTTTCTTAAAAATAGATCAAAACTTTGTCTCTTATTTCAAAAAGTTTTATTTTTATATTTTTTTATTATTTATTATTATTTTTTTATTTTCTAAAAGAAGTGTAAAAGAAAGAAGATCTAAAAACTCTATGTTAGTAAACCCTCCCCACACTTATTTCATGCATTGTCCTCAATGCATCATGATATATGTATGCATGAAACAGGTAAGAGGTAAGAAACTTTTATTTACAAGAAAGTGCAAAAAATTATTTACAAAAAGTATATACAAGTGTAATCATTACCTAGGCTTTTGGTCGTTTTCCTCTGGCCCGTTTTCCATCGTTCCAGTGCGTCTGCTTTCGTGAGCTTAATTGGGAAACGGTTTGAATTATTTTAGCCCTAGGTATTTTCAGATTCAATTGTTTATTATTATCATTCACACTCATTCCACCACATTGTTCACAAACAAATGCCTTATCACCACTTTCACTAGGAATCTCAACACTTCCAATATCTAGAAATTTTAACTCCTCTCCATATAATTCTTCAAAACTCAAGTCAACCTCCGGAAGTATGCAATCAGTTAACTGACCCCGAGTGGACTCATCTAGACACATGATCTCATCAGCAAACAGGTCTTCAAAAGATATATCAATTGGAGGTTCTTGAAGAGAATCACAGAATTGTGACTCATTTTTTGAATCCTCACAATTGTCCTCAATAAAGCTAACCTCAAATGTTTGATCTTTTGTTTTGTGAGGCTGTGTGTGGAAGACATTGAGTTCATGTGTCATATTACCAAAGGTCAACCTCATTAATCCATTCCGGCAATTAATAATGGCATTTGCAGTAGCCAGGAATGGTCGTCCCAAAATGACAGGAATTTGAGCCCTTTGATTAGAATTTGACACAGGTTTTGTTTCAAGGACTACAAAGTCAACAGGATAAATGAATTCCCAACTTTGACAAGGACATCGTGAATTTCCCCCCTGGGTCTAGTGACAGAGCGATCAGCCAATTGGATAGTCATTTGGTAGGACTGAGATCACCTAACCCCAATTGTTGGTACACAGAGAAAGGCAGGAGATTGATGCTGGCCCCCAAATCAAGAAGTGCCCTATTAATGGTAGTCTGTCCTATGATGCATGAAATGGTGGGGCTACCTGGGTCTTTGTATTTAATAGGAGTTGGACCATTGAGCAGCTCGTTGATGGATGATGCAAGGAAGACTTTTTTAGGGACTTGTGTTTTCCTCTTCTTGGTGCACATTTCCTTTAAGAATTTAGCATATGATGGTACTTGTTGTATGGCATCAAGAAGAGGAACATTGATTTGGACCTTATTGAACATTTTTTTATCTTCTCCATGTGAGCATTTGTCTTGGGATTCTTAAGCCTATTTGGAAATGGTACTCTAGGCATATAAGGTTGCTCATCTACCTTTTCTTTACCCTTGGCTTTTGAAGTGGATGGCTCTGAACTAGAGGATGGGTTGTCAGAAGTTGGTTGCATTGGGATTTGAGGTGTTGGCTTTGGTACTGGATGAGATGGTGGACTAGAAACCTTATTATCTATTTGTTTTCCAGATCTCAGGGTATGAATAGCATGACATTGACTGGGTCCTGAATCTTCCACTTCATTCAAAGGGAAGTGATGTTTGGGATTTGGCAATGGCTGTCTTGGGAACATTCCATTTTGTCTCTCAGCCAATTGCCCAATTTGGACCTGAACTTTATTCATATCCTGATGATAGTTCTTTGTAAAGGTTTCTAGCATTTTTTCAACTCTGATATTTCTGAATCATTCTGGGGTGGATGTTGATGATATGGAGACTGGAATTGTGATTGGTAGTGTGGTGGACTTTGAAAATATTGGAATTGAGGTGGACCTTGAGATGGATGAAAATTCGGTGCATTATAATTGAAACTGGATGTGTGAGACTGAGCATTATATGGATATGGAAGTGGTGGTCTATGATGCTCAGGACCAGACTGACTCCACGAAAGATTTGGATGGTTCTGCCATCCAGAATTGTAAGTGTTGGAGTATGGAGGTCTGGTAAATGCTGCATTCAGGTTCTCCTGATATGATTGGGGCTGATACAAAGGACACTCCTCAAAAACATGGCTAAGGTCATGACAGTTGGTGCAACCCGGTTGAATTACAGGCAATGGGTTGACCTGATTTACAATAGAATTTCCCCTAGACTCAAGCAGTTCTATCCTCTTCATTAATTGTGTGATCTTGGCATCTGCAGCTAGAGAGGATTCTATGGAGTGCGTACCAGTTCTGGAAGTGGTGGGAGTCGGTTTATCAGTGCATGACTCCCACTGAATGGTTTTCTCAGCTAGAGTTTCAAAGAGATCCCACCCCTGATGTTCATTTTTCTTCAAAAATTCCCCTTGACACATGGATTCAAGGAGGGTTTTCGTTTGGTAATCTAGACCGTCATAGATAATCTGGCATAAACGCCATTTCTCTATGCCGTGATGAGGACACAGGGCTAGAAGGTCTTTAAAACGCTCAAGATACTTCCAGAAAGGTTCATTTGGTTCTTGCTTGAATTGCATGATATTCTTGCGCATGAGGGCTGTTTTGTGGATAGGATAGAATTTCTTAAGAAAGACCTTTACAAAATCCTCCCACGAAGATATGGAACTGACGGGAAGATTGTAAAGCCACTTCTTAGCTAAATCCTTAAGTGCAAACGGAATGAACCGTAACCTAACAGCATCCTCGGTCAGTTGGGAAATTCTCATCATTTGGCATACCTCTTCAAACTCGCGAATAAAGAGGTACGCGTCCTCAGACTCAAGACCATGGAATCGGGGAAGTGTATTAATGAATTGTGGTTTCAGCTCGAAGTGATTTCCATTAGGCTCGGGGAGAAGAATGCAAGATGGAAGGGAGGTGCGAATCGGATAGAATCGATCCTAAAGTGAGACGTTGTTTTCCATAATGTCAAGTGGTCGTGTAAGTACAATTGTAGAAGTTCTAACAAGTCTTGCAGATTCTGGATTACGGAACCACTCTTGTATATACAATCACAAACAACGTGCACCGATCACACCAGCGAAAAAGAAAGAAAAAAATAACAAACAATAAAAGAAAAATCAATCCAAGCTTTCTAGGGTTCCTGGACCTAGACGACTCCTAACAGATTAGACCGTCCACAGGAGGTTCAGTGTAGACTTTGACTATAAGCGAATCAGCCAGGAAAGGTCAAGGTTGGTGGGAGGTTTTCCGTCAGAGACGTTCCTTAATTAAGTAACCAACAACCTTCGGGCTTTCGGCCCTCAATCCCTTTCCTAGACACTGATTTTACAAAAGTCAATTTTCAACACTTTTCCCCCTTAGGATAATCTCCTAAGTGAGTCCGAGACGTCCCTAGGGCCAACGTCTATCAAATTTTATTTACAAGCTTGGGATTGTGAGTGCATGTGAAAATGATTTTCGGGCTAAGGAAAGGGTAATGAACTCCCCACCTTATCTTTTTTTATGGGTTATGCCCTTAGAATTGGATTGTGCAAGTGTACGAGATATAACAAGGATTCACTCAAAGCATGAAAATCAAGCAAGAGATGATTCCTAGTCTACATGCAATGCTTACGTACCTTGCATCCAGCACTCTTCAACAGTAAAAGTAAATGAATTGAAAAGACACGTGCCTAGAAATGTAAATGTCTAAACAATTTTTAACGTTAACAACCAATTTTTACTGTTGACTTTATTAAGCAGGAGTATGGTGAAGCATACAGGAAAAAATTATTGCAGCAGATGTATTTTGCAAAGCTGAAGACCCTGCAGAAAAATTGTTAGGAGTTCACTCCTCCTTGCCGTAGATCTGCGGCTTTTGCCGCGATTCTGCGGCAATTCAGAGGGATCCTGGTCTCTGCTTTCTAGAGCAGAGGCCCAGGTCCACTTATATGTCACTGCAATGCAAATTTTCCTGTTTCTTCAACCTGTAACCTGCAACAGAGAAGAAAATTCGTTTAGTTCTTCACTTTAAACCAAAAACGTTGCTCTCCCCGGCAACGGCGCCATTTTGATTGTGACGGGAAAGGTGTTGTATTGTGGAGTTAATTTGCACACAAATATAGATATTCAAATGAAAGAGTTAAGGTTTAGAAACAACCTCGAGTGCTCCACAAATGTATGAAAGATGATTATTGATGTACCCTTTCTCATCTCCGTTATAGCATAGAGCTATACCGAGTCGATTCTCAGGGAGAGCTAGCGATGGAAGCGTTACGGTCCGTAGTGAAGAAAGTAAACGAGAATTCTTCTATGCTTATAAGAATAAAACAAATGGGAAAATGAAACGAAAGAATGGATGGATATATTCATGGTGGAAAATGTAAAAAGAAATCAAGATCAAGATTGGTTTTGGACTAACAACTAAAAAGAAAGTAAACTTGAAGAAGCAAACTATGACTAGCTTACCTTACTACCTTACCAACACTTACTAAACTCCGTGATAGTGAAGGCGTGCCTCATGTTGATTTCATCGGCGTAGGTTTTTCTTGCGTGTTGATGTAATTACTTTCTCATGTAGATGAAGGGTGGTTTAACCCATCGGAGAAGAGAAGACCATCCAACTTGTAAGATGAACTAAAGCAATCACCCATGAGTTAGTGAATATGGCAAGGCTAGTGGTTAGCTAGTACATGGTAGAAAAATTAGCTACAAGCCATTAATGAAGAAAAGCAAAGCATGAAGTAAATTGCAAGAAAGTGAAGAAAGCAAGTAAAGAAAGCAATTAAACTAGAACCATGCTTCAAGTAGAGAAGTAGAGAATGGATTAATCCTTGCTTCAAGTTGTCACTCCTTGAAGATTACAAGCTCTCTCTCTCTCTTACAATCTCTCTCTTGCATAGATTTCTAGGGAAGAAGAAGAGGGATCTAAAGAACTAAAACCTAGAGAGAAACCTATGAAAAATTACAACATCTAACAATTTCTCCTCTCTTCTCCATTCCGTCTTTTCTCGCAGGTCAGGTGCAGATATTTATAGGCTGAGAGAGAAGCTTCAAGAGCCCTTTCTGTTGGCGCAAAATCCGGATCTCAACAACCCTGGAACTGCCGCGAGCGCGCGGCAAGGGCGCGGCAAAACGGATTCTGTTGGGAAACAGAATTCTGTTGTAGGTTGGTTGAGAGGTTGTTATCCACGTGGCTTTCTAGAATCTTCAATTGGCGCGCGGATCTCTCTGGATTCTGATTTCAAATCTTGGGCTTTATTTTAATCTTGGATTTAATTCCTTTAATTATTGCTAATTAAAGTGATTATTGGGCTTTCTCTCATTTGAGTGTGGACCTGCAAATATATAGAGAAGATGAGTAAAAATCATATATTTATTTGCAATATGCATGGGGATTATGTGGTAAAAATATGCAATATTGTGTATCAATCAGGATATCAACACAATCACCTCTCACTAGAGAGATATCACAAAGTATGGAAGATTTACAACTCTTGGTGGTATCAACAACCACAAACCAATTTTCCCACAAAATAGATCCTAATAGATAGGATAGATATGATAGCTCAAGTGTGAGAAAATAAAGTGTTTGGAAGAAAGAAACAAACTTGAAAAAATCTCCAAATAGATATAGAAATTTAGATCAAAAACCAATTCAAAAAAGACTCTATTTTCTTTAAAATTCCAACATTTTAAAAACAAATAAAGATTGATCTTTTAAACCAAAAACTCTTTTAAAACTTGTAACTAAAACACTTAAGAAGATGAGGATTTTTGCTCTAAAAATTGTTGTTTAAAACCAGCTCAAATGTGGGGTATTTATAGCCCCAAACAAATTCTGCCCGTTGACAGCAGCAAAGGTCAGAAATGACCTTCCGGTCGACCGCCCGGTCGACCGACCAACGGTCATTATTATGACCGTTGTGCCACCGATCGACCGCCTAGTCGACCGGCGTGGAAACAGAGAGCAACGACTCTCTGGCCGGCGTCCGGAACTGGATACAGGAGAGCAGAGCTCTCTACCGGTCGACCGGGGCCTTTTCTAGATAGCAGAGCTCTCTGGACGGTCGACCACCCAGTCGACCGGCACACCACTCAAGCTGGCGTGCATGCTTGTGCATGACGGTCGACCGGACCGGTCAATCGACTTCTGTAGTGGTTGACCGTCTGGTCGACCGGCAGAAGGCCAGTCCAACATATAAAGGGATTTAAAAACTTGCCTTTTTATTATCAAATAAATTCTATAAAATCACATAATTTCACAAAAATATGTTCTTATTATATCTTTGAAATACAAATATGTGTGACTAAAATTCAATACATATTATAAACAATTTGAGCCATTTTTGTGATATAGAAATTTTGCCTTAAACCAAAATCCATATTTCCAAAACTTGGTTTTTTGAAATGGAAAACCGTTTTCTCCAAAACTCATGTAAATATAAAAACATGATATTGAAACAACTTTGATGCATAATGTATATGGACAGAATCTAATATGTATATAAAGATATATATTTATGTTTTTGACATGAAATCAATATCGGTTAAACCAAAAACCAAAACCAAATAAACTTAAACTTAAAACTTGTGTGTGTATGTGAACTTGAGCATATCAACACTATCTAATCTTTACAATGATCTAAACATTCTAAACTAAACACAATACTGAGATCTTGTTTTAGAATTCCTTCTCCAAGTTGACTCGATCCAAACATGATCCAATGAACTTGACTCCAACCGAGTGCTAGATGCGATCTTAACGCTCAAGCTCTTGAATCAACATATGAAAGCTCTAAAATACCTTTATTGAAGCTAATTACCTACTAATAACATGATCAAATATCTGAAACTAAATATCATAAGATTATTAGTAAACTATAACTACATGAGTTAATCATCATCAAAACTAGAGTGAAGGGCCTCTGAGCCAACACTTTGTACATATCCACTTTCATTTTCTCCACCTTCTTATCTATCACTTTCTTCCTAACTTAACTATAACACTTTTTTATTTTTCTTTTAAGAACTAAAAGAAGATCTTTAACCATTCTTTGTAACCAAAAAGATAGCTTGCTAAAAAAGCTTCCATCGCTAGTCCCTCCTTGTGGATCACGACCCGCATAACCACTTGTTATTGCAGTAGTATTGAGTACTTGCACTCTTTATTCTAAGTTCTGAAATTCTGTATTTTTGTGTGCTGGTAAAACCTCAATCAAACTTTGGCGCCGTTGCCGAGGAGGGACGGTAAGTTATTCTCTTTTTAGATTTACATTTTTGGTTAATTTTCTTCTTTGTTTTTGGTGTACAGATTTAACTATAAAGAATTTTTGCTGCAGTGGACCTATAAGTGGCCCTGGATTCTGCTCAAGAAAACAGAGCCCGGAAGCCCTCATATTTGCTACATTCCTATGGCAATCTCAGTGAACTACTAACCTATATTTTCTGCAGGTTGGTTAAATTGCATAGTTTAATATCTGTAGCATTTATTTCCTTATTTGACTCACTGTATATACATTTCTAACACAACAGTAAAAAGTTAATTGTAAACGCTAAAAATGATTTAGACTTTGCATTTAGGCACGTGTCTATTTCATTACATTTTGTATTTATTGTTGAAGAGTGCTTGAGCCAAGGTATATGTGCATAGCATTTAGTATAAGGTTCATTCTTGTATGAAAATTTCTTGAGTGTTACTTTTTTCTATATACTTACACACAACACTAAATTGATTTAAGGGCTTGCCTATAAACAAGATAAGGTGGGAAAGTCATTACCCTCTCTTAGCCCACAAACAATCTCCTCACTCACTAACCCAAACCTAACAAAACTGAGGAGACGTTAGCCCTAGGGACATCTCAGACTCAAATAGGAGACTAACCTAAGGGGAAAGTTGATTTGAATCTGACTCTTTCCAAATCGATGACTAAGATTGGGGATTAAGGGGCAAAACCCCGAAGGCTGACGGTTTGGCTTAATTAGGCCCGTCGCTTCTGCGCGGATACCTCCCAGCAATCTTGCCCCTACCTGGCCGATTAACTTGTGGTTAGACACAACAATATACCCCCCATGGATAGTCTAACCAGTTAGGAGTCATCTTGGTCTAAGTTTTACCTTAACTTAGGTTAGATTTTTTCTTTTTATTTGTTTGCTTATTTGTTTGTTTTTCTTTGTTTGTATTTGATATTTCCTGTGTGATATGACTTATAACAATTATTTTTTCAATTTTAATGGTAATCTATATTACACCTCGACCATTTTTTTTGGATATTACCAACCTGGCATAACATAACTTTAACCAACCTATTGTGCCGGACTAGTCTTATCCGAATCAATATAATCCATGCTCCCAATCTTATGACCATAATTTCTAAAATAATTTCAACTCTTCACAGAGTCAATGGAGATTCATCTCCACCGAGTCCAATTTTCAACCAACTTGTCCTTCTTGTCTACCTTGTCCACAATATTTTCAAGATTCATACTCAGTTTCACCAGTTCAAATAGAAAACCATCAATCTGTGAAATGATATGCGTGAGTCCAAGCAACAATCATAAAATCTGACAGACTCACAATTTCACCACAAATTTCAAAACAAAACTTTATCTTTTCAAGTCCAATCGTAACAAAATGATGAACCAATCGACTCTGAAAAGATGCTTGAAGCCATGACTCAGGTTCAAATCGCTCGTAATTATGACATAGATATAATGGTCCAAACTCTCCATTCTCACCGTTTGACCTTTTCTGATGTCGCTAACCATTCTGTTAGAGCCGAAGAATCATGTTGTTTTGAAAAACAAGATTCCATTTCATCACATCCATTTGAACTTACCCAAATCCCAAATTTTGAAAACGAAATTGACATTTTGGTAAGTTATCCCTTTCCTGAAATTGAACTTGAGAATGATTATGATCCTGAACCTAAACTTGGTAATTCAATTCTACTTCCTGATTCGATAATGACTCCAGTGTCTTCACCTAATTTCAATCTTTTTCCCGAGTCAACATTGGATCCTGTGCCAATTCATCATGAAATTGAATCGCCAATCTTTTATGATTATCATATTGAACTTGACCAATTTTATACTTTTGAAAGTCCTATTGACAAATTGGTAAGTTCTCATTTTTATGAAATTGAACTCAATGAGAAATGTGACCTAGATTCTCAAATTTGCGATCCAGTTCAAATTTCTGAATCAATATTGACTCTTATTTTGTTATCCAACTTGAGTAATATTTTAGAGTCAGTTTTGATTCCTACACCTGTCATTCTTAAACTTGAATTACCAATGTTAAGTCACATTCCGTTGTTAGGAAATGAATGTGGACTTGAGTTTCAACTTCTTGATTTGGACCCACTTCCTAAACCAGTCTCGACTCCTGAACCTTTACTTGACTTAAATCACTCTTCTGAGTCGGTATTAGTTCCTGTACTTCCTAAGTTCAAATCAATCATTCCATCTTTCACACTCCATTTTGGGACAAAAGTGTTAATAAAATTGACTCTAAAATTATTTATGAAATTTGAAAATTAGATGGGACAAAAGTGAGGATAATGCATGAGATAGGTGTGGGGAGGGTTCTAACATAACTTAGGTTTTCCTTTTTATAAAAAAAATTTAACATTTTCTTTGCTTTCAAAAACTTTTTGAAAATAGAAATAATATTTTGACATATTTTTTGTAAGAAATTAAGTCAATTTTAAGGAATAGAAAAATCAAAATTAGGATTTCTTATACTTGGTCAAAATTAGAGATTTGTTTGATTTCTAAGGCTAGGAAGAAAATTTGTGAAAATAATTTAGTCTTGATTTTTACCTTGATGAAATATGCATGCTTCATACACTTACACACTTAGGGTTCAAAAACAAAGATTCTTATGCCTTATTAAAAAAAATGAAAAAAATAAAAATATATATATAAAAAAACTCCTCTGGTTAAGCTGGGTATTTGTGCCTCATAAAGTATAGGTATTCACGCCCAAAGGCGGTTCATATAATAAAATCCTTAGTTTTGTGGCCTTGTTTGCTCGAGTTCTTAAGTCCTTAGAGTGTTTTCTCACCCGGTACCCTAAGACCGTTTGGTTTGGGAGTCATCAATAAAGGCTCGTTACATGGGCAAATTAGAAAGCCTAATAGAACTAAAAAATAATACCACCAAAAATAAAAAAATAAATAAGTAAATAAGGCATAAGAGTTAGAGTTAAAGAACCTTAGTCAAAATTTTCACGGTCACGAAGGTGCATATGACTTAGGGTAAAGTAATAGACTAGATGAAAAATACAGTTTCACTTCTTGCCTTGATTGATAATAAGTTTTGAATAAAGACTAAGTTTAGGAATGAAAAATTCAGTTTTGCTATAACTTATAGATTACTTAATTCTTACAATAATATTTCAAATATTTTTCTCTTTCAAAATGTGTTTTCAAAATACTAATACTTTGTTTCTTTTCTTTATGGATTTTGTGGGTGTAATCTACTGAAAACCCTCACGAGATAAAACTCATCCTCTAGGGGAAACCTAGAGGTTTAACGGATTGTTGTACGTGCTCAGTGCAATCGCGTAACCTGCGAAAGTGGTCTAATAATCTTTGATTTACTTTTATTGTTTTGCTCAAGGACGAGCAAACGATAGGTGCGGGGGTGTGATTGCACACATTTAATGCATTATTCTTTATCACATTTTCACATTTATCATATAATAAACTGCTAAATTTCTTGTCTTAAATGTCTATTATGCAGAAGATAATCATTGGGAGAAAGAGGATAAAATCAAATAAATATCAGTTAAATTAAAATTTAACTAGATCTATTTAGTTAGAGGAGGATGATCCCAAATCCAATTAGTTAAATTCAGTTTTTCGTGAATCACGTAGTGAAATCTAAAGATCAACCGAGGATAACGTCAAATACGGAGTCCAAATCCAAAGGGAAAATGGATAAATGGATAGAGAGAAGATCAACATATAAGATGAAGCAAATTTGACTCAGATTCTGACTAGATACATTTTAGTATTTGAATCATAACTTTCTCTACCGAAATTTAAATCTAAGGATTCAAGATGATTTAGAAAGCCGACTTAAAGATCTACAACTCTTAAGTTGATTACTATTTCTAATTCTGTCATTTGATAAGTTATATTTAGCAATCAACACGCCTATAAGCTGCAAATCAGAACTGAATATCTATATCAAATCCAGTTTGGAGATAAGGGGAGGATTCAAATTCAGAATATCCAGCTTCTCCTATCTTCATACTCCTCTAACCTCTGCATTTCTCCTATAAATACTTACAGTTTCAAAGGCAAAAGGGAACGACCAAGCAGAGATAGATTTTAGGACAGTTTTTCGTTCTTTTTAGTGTAGGTTTTATTTTCTTTTTATGTAATTTTTATTTCTTTGTAAGCATAAGTTAGACTGAGATTCATGTAAGTAAGAGAGAGAGGCTTATGTTGAGAGTGACACCAATGTACCCTCCTCCTTTCTTCCTTCGTTTTTGCAAGCAATAAAAGGTAACTTTTTTACGCTCGTCTTTACTTTTGTTTTCTTCTTCTTCTTTCTACTTTTTCTCTTTTGGTTATGATGAGCATTCAAATGAATCTAGAAGCATCAGTATAGCCATGTTTGTGTGGGTGCCACTGATATTTCATGATGATGTTCTCTTCCTTAAGATTTGTATCATTTCATTCTTATTCGTCTTGATGATGTAATGCGAATAAGCACTGAGCTCGATCATATGGGTTATGCGTTGATCGCCTCTGAAGTAAGGTAAAACATGCAAGGGTTCCAGGTAAGTCATCAACGAAAGGAGGTAAGTTTTTCTTTTTGGTTTTCTTTTCTTTTAATTTTAGTGTAATTATCAACACCACAATTTTTCAAATTTCTTTCACTCCTCTTCATTTCTTTGTACATATCCACTTCCATTTCTCTACCTTCTCTATCTATCACTTTCTTCGTAACTTAACTATAACTCTTTTTATTTTTCTTTTAAGAACTAAAAGAAGATCTTTAATCATTCTTTGTAACCTAAAAGAGAGCTTGCTAAAAAAGCTTCCAACGCTAGTCCCTCCTTGTGGATCACGACCCGCATAGCCACTTGCTTTTGCGGTAATATTGAGTACTTGCACTCTTTATTCTAAGTTCTGAATTCTATATTTTTGTGTGCAGGTAAAACCTCAATCAAAACCATCAGTGTCACCTATTATTTTAATCATTTCCTTCCAGTATCCCATACCATTGGTAGTTCATACCGGGTCCGCACTCCAAAAGAACCTAATCCTAGTTCTAATATACGAATTACATTAGTCGGAAGAGGAAGTGATTCAACAACACCAGTTACTGAATTTATTATTGTTTGGTAATTAAGTTATATCTGGGGCAGAGTCAGGTGTTGTATGCTAAAACCTGCAAGTACAAGCAGATAAACCAGAGATTAGGAAATCTAGTACATTAGCTTCAAAATCATACATAATAAAGCAAGGTGTTCAGTTCAATTCATATCACATGAATAAATGAATCATAACAGTATAGTAGACACAAACAAGAATAGGCAACACTAGCTATAAAATCAGTATACAGTTCCATGAGACTAATACATCGAAGGAGTAATCCAAATAAGGAAACCCTCATATATATACCTTATATCTCATGTCGCCATAACCTGAGTGTATACAACCTGAGTTACCCCATACAGGAGAATAGTAAAATGTTGTGTTTTAAGTTCTTCAATAATAATAATCAGTACCGTCTGATATTTTAATCATCTCCCTACTAGTGTCACCCATCACTAGCAATCCATACTAGGGTTTGCACTCTGGCAGAACTCACTCTGATCTGATATGGGTGTTTTAGAAACTGAATAAAGGAGAGACCAAATATCTCACGTTCCTAATGTTATTATTGTTTGGTTATTGTTCTTATTATTCACCCGATCCATATGTTTAGGTGTGTGCCACTGACAGACATACATCAACATATGAATAAGATGAGTTATATTAGAAAATGATGAAGATCTGATGGCTAACATTTATTTTGGGTGCTGCCTCTGCCTGGGACTACAACTCAGGATATCAGGTTACTGCTTCTGTGATCTTATCATTACGTGCCTCATAGAACACTTCAGAATATAACTTCTGCTTCTGGGGACTTATCATTACGCGCCCACACTACACTTTAGAGATAACCACCATTATAAATATGGCATCATACATGTAAGTTTTCTATTAAAATTAATTGAGAAAAACTTGCAAAAGAATCGAGGAGCGAAATTACAAGTAATTCTTTTAAAGAAAAAAACAAATAACAAGTAGATCTTCTCTGAGATTTTGGGGAAGTATGCCGATGAGAATCTGATTAGCGTGCGATCACTTTATCACTTTGACGATGCAATCGGTCGGATGTTCAAGCCTTCTAAGGAAAATTTACTTCTTACCTGATTCCGAAAATCCTCTGAAGATGAAAGACTTTAAGTGTTGCAAGAGAGTCAAATCTTCCCCTCAAATTTTCAGCCAGCCCTTGATGGGAGAAAAATCCAGCCCTTAGCCCCTCATTTCAATAGGCTATTTATAAGATTTATAAGGTGTAACTGTTCCTTAAAAATCAGCAAATAGATTGAGGCAATCTACCTTCACTTCTGAAGAATAGCTTCTCTACGAAGCTACACACAACTTCCGCGAAGTTAGAAACATGCGTGCAAAGCTAATTAGCTAGTTAGTTTAGGGTTGTTACACCAATCTCTTGATTTGCTCAAGTGATTGAGAGATATTCCCTTATCTTCTCCAACTAAATGAGGGATACTCTCTTGATCTTCTCCAACTATTTTAGGAATTTTTTTTTATTTTATCCAACTAATTGAGAGATTTACCTTGATATTGTTAACTAATTAAGGACTAAGAAGATCACATTAATCTCGTGCTGAGATTTAAATGGTCAAAAATGACCAAAAGAGTTTGCTGCAAAGCTAGAAAAGAGCTTGCAGCGGAACTAAGAGAATCTTCATGCGAAGCTTAGAAAAGTGATTGAGGTTTTACCGGCACAAAAATACAGAATTTCAGAACTTAAGAATAAGGAGTGCAAGTTCTCAATACTACTGCTACAGCAAGTGCCTATGCGGGTCATGATCCACATGGAGAGACTAGCGATGAAAGCTTTTTAGTAAGTTCTCTTTTATGCTACAAAGAATAGTTAAAGTTCTTCTTTTAATTCTTTAAAAAAAAGAGAAAAATGGAGTTACAGTTAAGTTAAAAAGAAAGTGGTAGATCGAGAAGGTGGAGGAAATGAAAGTGGATATGTACAAAGAAATTAAAAAGATTGAAAGAAATTTGGAAGATTGTGGTGTTGGTAATTTACACTAAAATTAAAAGAAAAGAAAACTAAAACATAAAAAAGTTACTTACCTCTTCGGCGCTTGCTTACCTTTAACCCGTATCGACGATGTACCTTTGCTTGAAGGCGAGCGAAGTATTACAAATAGGATCTTGGCCATTCCCATATTAAACTACGAATTGAAGGGGCAAGCTACACTACCATAAAAATGGATATCCATTACCTAAGCCATCAACGACACTTGTAAGGGCAAGGCAACTTCGAGGCTATCGGTTTCATTTAGATCCACAAACACAAAAAAGGGAAGTAAACATAAAAAAGAGTAAAGAAGAAAAAGAAACTTCAATTTGATTCAAATAATAATGGAAGAAAAGATCACTTATACGGTGTCACCTTCAGTACAAGCTTGCTCTCATTCCTCTATGAAAGTATCCTCTCCTCTCAGTTACATAAAGAAAATAAAAATTACATGAAAGAAAATAAAAAAACCTAAGTTACAAACTATAAATTAGCCTAAATTCTCCTCTCTACTTGGTCGTTCCCTTTGCATTTGAGATTGCAGGTATTTATAGGAGAAATGCAAAGGTTAGAAGAGTATGAAAATAGGGAAAGTTGGATATTTCTGAATTTAAATCCTCCCCTTATCTCCAAACTTGATTTGATGTGGAATTCAGTTCTGATCTGCAGCTTATTGGCGTATTGATTGCTGAATATAACTTATCAAATGATAGAATTCGAAATAGTGATCAACTTAAGAGTTATAGCCCTTTAAGTTTTATTTCTGGATCATCTTGAATCATTAGATTTGAATTTTGATAATGAAACTTATGATTCAATTACTAAAATGTATCCAGTCAAAATCTGAGTCAAATTTGCTTCATCTCATCTGTTGGTCTTCTCTCTATCCATTTATCTCTTTGGATTTGGACTCTGTATTTGATGTTATCCTCGGTTGATCTTTAGATTTAACCACTTGATTCACCAAAAACTAAATTTAACTAATTAGATTTAGGATCATCCTCCTCTGACCAAATAGATCTAGTTAAATCTGAATTTAACTGATATTTATTTGATTTTATCCTCTTTCTCCCCATGATTATCCTCTACAAAATAGACATTTAAGATAAGGAATTTAGCAGATTTATTATATGATATATGTGAAAATGTAATAAAGAATAATGCAATAAATGTGTGCAATCACACCCCTGCACCTATTTTTTGCTCGTCCTCGAGCAAAACAACAAAACTAAATCAAAGATTATTAGACCACTTTCGCAGGTTATACGATTGCACTGAGCATGTGCAACAAGCCGTTAAACCTCTAGGTTTCCCCTAGAGGACGAGTTTTGTCTCGTGAGAATTTTCAGTGGATTACACCCACAAAATCTATAAATAAAGAGAAACAAAGTATTAGTATTTTGAAAACACATTTTGAAAGAGAAAAATATTGGAAGTATTATTGTAAGAATTAAGTAATATATAAGTTATAGGAAAACTAAACTTTTCATTCCTAAACTTAGTCTTTATTCAAAAACTTGTTATCAATCAAGGCAAGGAGTCAAACTGTATTTTTCATCTAGTCTATTACTTTACCCTAAGTCATATGCACCTTCGTGATCGTGAAGTTTTGAATAAGGATTCTTTAACTCTAACTCTTATGCCTTATTTATTTATTTATATATATTTATTTTTTTTGGTGGTAATATTTCTCAGTTCTATTAGGATTTCTAATCTGCCCATGTAATGAGCCTTTAATCGATGACTCCCAAACCAAACGGTTTTAGGGCACTGGGTGAAAAGACACCTCCAGGACTTGAGAACTCGAGCAAACAAGGCCACAAAACTAAGTATTTTATTATATGAACCGCCTTTAGGCATGAATACTTATACTTTATGAGGCACGAATACCCAGCTTAATCGGAGGTTTTATATATATATATATATATATATATATATATTATATATATATATATATAATATATATATATATATATATATATATATATATTTCTTTTTTCCTTTAATATGGCATAAGAATCTTTGTTTTTGAACCCTAAGTGTGTAAGTGTATAAAGCATGCATATATTATCAAGGTAAAGATCAAGACTAAATTACTTTCACAAATTTTCTTCCTAACTTAAGAAATCAAACAAATAATCTTATTTTGACCAAGTATAAAAAATCCTAATTATGATTCTCTTATTCCTTAAAATTGACTTAATTTCTTACAAAATATATGTCAAAATATTGTTTCTATTTTCAAAAAGTTTTTAAAAGTAAAGAAAATGTTAATTTTTTCTTTTTTTAATAAAAGGAAAAACGTAAGTTATGTTAAACCCTCCCCCACACCTATCTCATGCATTGTTCTCAATATATGAATTAATGCATAGATGCATGAAAAAGAAGAAAGGGAAGGAAAATATTACCTTAAGGTGATGGTTCCTATGGTGTCTGATTGGTCCACGAAATGCGGTCCAATCAAATTTGCGTGGAGTTCGGATGAACCCAGAAGAAATCTCTCTAATATAACCCACTAAAATGATGTATACATGAATGATTTTTATTAAAAATTTAACCCCATCTAATTTTCAAATTTCATAATTAATTTCAGAGTCAATTTTATCAACACCCTTGTCCCAAAATAGAGTGTGAAAAGATAGAATGATTGACTTAGACTTAGGAAATACTTGAACTAATACCGATTTAAGAAAGTGACTTAAGTCAAGTAAAGATTCAGGAGTCGAGATTGGTTCAGAAATGGGTCTAAATCAAGAAGTTGAAACTAAGGTCCACATTCATTCCCAATAATAGAATTTAACTTGATATTGGTGATTCAAGTTCAAGAATGACAGGTGTGGGAATCAAAACTGACTCTAAAATATTACTCAAGTTGGGTAACAAAACTGGTGTCAATATTGATTTAGGAATTTGAACTGGATCACAAATTTAAGAATCTAAGTCATATTTCTCATTGAGTTCAATTTCATAAAAATGAGAACTTACTAATTTGTTAATGGGACTTTCAAAAGTATGAAATTGGTCAAGTTCAATATGATGATAAAAAAGACTGGCGATTCAATTTCATAATGAATTGGCATAGGATCCAATATTGACTCGGGAAAAAGATTAAAATCAGGTGAAGACACCAAGTCATTATTGAATCAGGAAGTAGAATTGAATCACCAACTTGAGGTTCACGATCATATTCATTCTCAAGTTCAGTTTCAAGAAAGGGATAACTTGCCAAACTGTTAATGTCATTTTCAAAATTTAGAGTTTGGGCAAGTTAAATGGGTATACTAAAATGGAATCTTGTTTTTCAAAACAACATGATTCTTCGGCTCTAACAGAATGGTTAGTGACATCAGAAATGGTCAAACAGTGAGAATGGAGAGTTTGGACCATTAGATCTATGTCATGATTACGTGCAATTTGAGCGTAAGTCATAGCTTCAAGCATCTTTTCATAGTCGATTGGTTCATCGTTTTGTTGCGAGTGGACTTGAAAAGATGAAGTTTTGTTTTGGAATTTGTGGTGAAATTGTGAGTCTGTCAGATTTTGTGATTGTTGCTTAAACTCACGCATACTCATTTCCAAGATTGATCGTTTTCTATTTTGAACTAGTGGAACTGAGTATGAATCTTGAAAAAATTGTGGAGAAGGTGGATGAGGAGGACAAGTTGGATGAAAATTGGACGCGGGGGAGGTGAATCCCTATTGACTCTGTGAAGAGTTGAAATTTTTTAGAAATTATGGTCATAAGATTGGGGGCATGGGTTATATTGATTCGGGTAAGACCAATCCGGCACACTAGGCTGGTTAAAGTTATGGTATGCCGGGTTGGTAATATCCAAAAAAGAGGTAGGGGTGTAATATGGATTACCATTAAAATTAAAAAAATTATTTTTATAAGCCATATCGCACAAGAGATGTCAAACACAAATAAAGAAAAACAAACAAATAAAAAGAAAAAAAATCTTGTCTAAGTTAGGGTAAACCTTAGACCTAGACGACTACTAACTAGTTAGACTGTCCACGGGGGTATATTGCCGAATCTGACCATAAGTTAATCGATCAGGTAGGGGCAAGATTGGTGGGAGGTATTCGCACGGAAGCGACGGGCCTAATAAAGCCAAACCACCAGCCTTCGGGGTTTCGCCCCTCAATCCCCAACCTTAATCGCCAATTTGGCAAGAGTCAGATTCAAATCAACTTTCCCCTTAGGTCAGTCTCCTATTTGAGTCCGAGATGTCCCTAGGGCTAACGTCTACTCAGTTTTAGTTAGGCTTGAGTTAGTGAGTGAGGAGATTGGTTGGGAGCTAAGGGAGGGTAATGACTTTTCCACCTTATTTTGTTTATAGGACAAGCCCTTAAATCAATTTAGTGTAGTGTGCAAGTATATAGAAAAAAGTAACACTCAAGAAATATTTCATACAAGAATGAACCTTATACTAAATGCTATGCACACATACCTTGGCTCCAGCACTCTTCAACAGTAAATAGAAAATGTAATGAAATAGACACATGCCTAAATGCAAAGTCTAAATCATTTTTAGCATTTACAATCAACTTTTTACTATTGTGTTAGAAATGTATATAAAGTGAGTCGAACAAGGAATAAATGCTACAGATATTAAACTATGCAATTCAACCAACCTGCAAAAATTACAGGTTAGTAGTTCACTCAGATTGCCATAGGAATGTAGCAAATCTGAGGGCTTCTGGGCTCTGATTTCTTGAGCAGAGTCCAGGGCCACTTTTATGTCTACTGCAGCAAAAATTCCTTGTTAAATCTGTACACCAAGAAAAAAGAAGAAAGTTAACCAAAAAAATGTAAACTAAAAAGAGAATTACTTACCGTCCCTCCCCAGCAATGGTGCTAAAATTTGATTGAGGTTTTATCTGCACAAAATACAGAATTTCAGAACTTAAGAATAAGGAGTGCAAGTTCTCAATACCACCGCTATAGCAAGTGGCTATGCGGGTCGTGATCCACAACAGGGACTAGCATGGAAGCTTTTTAGTAAGTTCTTTTTTATGCTACAAAGAATGGTTAAAGTTCTTCTTTTAGTTCTTTAAAAAAAAAGAGAAAAATAGAGTTATAGTTAAGTTAGAAAGAAGGTGATAGATCAAGAAGGTGGAGAAAATGAAAGTGGATATGTACAAAGAAATTAAAAAAGATTGAAAGAAATTTGGAAGATTGTGGTGTTGGTAATTTACACTAAAATTAAAAGAAAAGAAAACTAAAAACTAAAAAAGTTACTTACCTCTTTGGCGCTTGCTTATGTTTGACCCGTATTGACGATGTACCTTTGCTTGAAGGCGAGCGAAGTATGACAAATAGGATCTTGGCCATTCCCGTATTACACTATGAATTGAAGGGGTAAGCTACACTACCATAGAAATGGATATCCATCACCATAAGCCATCAACGACGCAAGGGCAAGGCAACTTCGAGGCTAGCGATTTCTTTTGGTCCATAAACACAAAAAAGGGAAGTAAACGAAAACAAGAGTAAAGAAGAAAAAGAAACTTCGATTTGATTCAAATAACAATGGAAGAAAAGATCACTTGCACCGGTGTCACCGTCAGTACAAGCTTGCTCTCATTCTTCTATGAAAGTATCCTCTCCTCTCAGTTATATAAAGAAAATAAAATTACATGAAAGAAAATAAAAAACCTAAGTTACAAACTACAAATTAGCCTAAATTCTCCTCTCTGCTTGGTCGTTCCCTTTGCTTTTAAGATTGCAGGTATTTATAGGAGAAATGCAGAGGTTAGAGGAGTATGAAGATAGAGGAAGCTGGTTATTTTAAATTTAAATCCTTCCCTTATCTCCAAACTTGATTTGATATGGAATTCAGTTCTGATCTGCAGCTTATTGGCGTGTTGATTACTGAATATAACTTATCAAATGACAGAATTCGAAATAGTGATCAACTTAAGAGTTGTATCCCTTTAAGTCTTCTTTCTAGATCATCTTGAATAATTAGATTTGAATTTCGGTAGCAAAACTTATGATTCAATTACTAAAATATATTTAGTCAAAATCTGAGTTAAATTTGCTTCATCTCATCCGTTAGTCTTCTCTCTATCCATTTATCCTTTGGATTTGGACTCTGTATTTGAATTTATCCTCGGTTGATCTTTAGATTTAACCACTTGATTCATCAAAAACTGAATTTAACCAATTGGATTTGTGATCATCCTCATCTAACCAAATAGATATAGTTAAATTTGAATTAACTGATAAATATTTGATTTTATCTTCTTTTCCCCATGATTATCTTCTGAAAAATAAACATTTAAGATAAAAATTTAACATATTTATTATAGGATAAATGTGAAAATGTAATAAAGAATAATGCAATAAATGTGTGCAATCAAAAAGGTTCAGGCGAAACTATAAATTAGCTCTCAGTAGAGCTGTTAAAAGCTTTAGGCGAAGCAAGATAAAGCTTCAAGCGATAAGTTAGCTCTCAGCAGAGCTGTTCTATGCTTTAGACGAAGCTAGATAAAGATTCAAGCGAAGCTATCAGTTAGCTCTCTGCGGAGCTATGCAAGGCTTCAGGCGAAGCTATTCCACAGCGGGGTTGAAGAGCGGAGCTAACTCTGATGTGAAGCTAGCTCAAAGCCTCATGCAAAGCTATTCCTTAGCTAATCTTTTGGCTCAGTTTTAACCACCTTCTGGCTATTTGTTCACTTGTCTGCAACTTGTCTTTTTGAAGTGTCAACCGGTTAGACATCATTCAACCAGTCTGAGGGCTATCCGAGATTTTGTCTTTTTGGAGTGTCAACAAAACCCCCTTTAAAGTTTCATAAATATGTAATGGACTTGGTACGGATTTCGTAACACTTTGAATTGCTCCGGGTGTTCAAACCTTTTGAAGCAAGTATAACGTTGGCAATTTGGTTGTTGGAGTGGAACTACACCGTCTTGGCTCTAGTTTCACTGCATGATATGCCTTAGCGAAGTTTTACTACATGACTTCCAAGTAACTTCACTGCTAGAGTTCTCTCTGGGCTAACTTCACATGCGCCGCTAGCTTTGCGCACGCTTCGACAGTGAAGCGACAATGCTTTAGCTCCGCATTTTTGTACTGAAGTATTTTCAACTTCGCACGTGCTTCAGGAATGAATCCGGAGTGCTTCAACTTCCACCCATTTTGCTTTTCCAACTATCCGCAGGTAATTTAAACTTTCCATAACGAAAAATTCAATGAATTAGTTCTCGAGGGGACTGCATATGGAGATGCAACTCCATTGAAATAACTTTCAAAAGAGAAATGAAGTGTTGCTAATCTATCCAGAGGTTGAAAAACATGATAGAATTTGCAAGTAGATGAATCTACTGGGGATAAGAGAGGGTAGGTCTAGGAATTCATCTATTCATAGGTGATGAACTACACATGACAGGTAGGAGTCACTAGAAATAGGGTCTACTGTTCAGAGGTAATAAGTTGGACATGACAGCAAAAAAGAAGTCCTTACTGGCCTAGAAGTAAGGTCTGGATATCCGTCAATTCTGAGGTGATGAACTAGACATAACTGATTAGAGATTACCAGACTCAAAATTTTTGTCATTCAGACATGACGAACTGGACATGACGATAATACAATAGTCCTACTAGACTAGGGTAATGAGACTTAGCTATCTGTTGATTCAGAAGTGATAAACTGGACATGATCGATTAAGAAACCGCTAATCTCAAAGCATTAGCTGTTCAGAGGTGACGAACTGGATGACAGCAAAGCTTAAAAAGGGTGAACCCAGTTTTAGAGATCCATCTATTCAGAGGTTATTGATTGGACATGATAGACTAAGACACGCTAAATTCTGAATCCACTGCCAGATGTAGTCGTATTAACTTGGCAACTACCCACAAGGGACAGCAAGAGTGACTTGGATCTGGGAACCTATTGGTTCAGAGGTGATTGACTGAATATGACCAACTAAGAGGCACCATGTTCGCAGTTCAGCGATAAAAGGTTTAATGTTAACATGACAGCAAAAGGGAAGTCTATAAAAGACTAAAGGATGAAGTTTGGGATCCGATTGGTTCAAAGGTGGTGAACTAGACATGATCGTTCGGAGGCTATCAAATTCAGAACTCTACCATTTAGAGGTGATAAACTGGACATAACGGTACAAAGAGGGAACTTGACTATCTGTCGGTTCAGAAGAGATAAGCTGGACGTGACCGATTGAGACGCTGCCAAGTTTAGAATTCTGCCGTTCAGAGGTGACGAACTCGACATAACGGCAAAAATGAAAAATCCCTACTAGACTGAAGATCAGGATTCATCAGTTCAGAGGTGATTGATTGGACATGACCGCTTAAAGATCGAATAAAATAGCAAGAATTCTTTATCTCGAGGTAGAATAAAGAATTAAGTTGTAGACTTAACTGTTTAGGGGTCTCTTACAAATATAACAGCTTAAGTCTGAGTCCATTGTTCAGAGGTTTACTATTAACATGATAGAGATTGCCTCGTGATTTATGTGACTTTAAGTGGGCTTATCATTCTATAAAAGAGAACGACAAGTGAAGCTTTGATCTGCGAGAGAAAATTAGAATCTTCCGCTGGGGATGTTGATTTTATCCGCTGGGAAATATGTCAAAGTCTCACTCTCAGAGGTTTAATGTTATATGATAGATTTGACTTGTGATTCACTTTATTGGGAAAATGAATATCCTACCATTCCATTAACAAGAATTGGTAAGAGATTTTGGAGGGGAATCAAATGAGATCAGATCCTTAGGATTTTTAGCAAATCTTCAGCTATCAACTGATTTGGTATGCCTTTACCAACCATGTTTGAGTAGGCTAGCCATGCTATTCCCCTCAGTATGATGAGTTATTGAGAATTTATATTAGACTTAAAAATTAATATTTTCCTCTAACCTTATTTATCGAAGGCTTCAGATTGTGTCACATAAAGTGAATATTTCTGTATTCCACTGGTGACCTCTAAAATCTCGCTGGGATTAAAAAGTTAAGAAGAACTCCATAGGGAATGAGACAGGTAGTTTGGCATTCCCTACTAGAATATCATCTTTGACTGATCAGGAGTAGAATCAAAGTCAATTCCGCTTGGGGGTAAAATATACTCCTTTGAGGAAGGAGAAGCAATCAAATGATATTAATTTGAATGAGCAGATAATGTTAACATAGTTATAAGGAGTACTTATTTAATCAGAGATGAGGTGTTAACATGATCAAGGATGGTACTTCTTTAGGAATTTGCCATTAACCTACATCATGAGTATGTCGCTATCTGGAGTTGATAAGCGGTAAGCCCCATTTGAGTAAACTGTTTCTATCACAAACAGCCCTTCCCAGTTGGGTTGGAATTTACCTTTGATTTTATGTATCATGACCAGGGGTCATCTAACAGCTAAAACTAAGTTTCCTTTCTAGAACACCCTTTCTTTAAGCTTCTTATTAAAGGCTTTCGAGATTCAAGCTGGGTACAACTCAATGCGTTGTTGAGCTTGTAGTATTTCTCGTCTAGGGCTTCGAGTTCTCGAAGGCGTAACCAATCGTTGTCTTTCTTAATCATCTTGGTTGCTAAGACGACCCGTAGCATTGGCATCTGGATCTCCAAAGGTATGACTATTTCACACCTATACACCAGGGAAAAGGCGTATTGCCTGTTGGAATTCAAACTGTAGTTGGCAAGCCAAAAGACATTTACTGAGCTTCTCATTTTAATTTTGTTTGCTTGATGAAATGAATTTCTTGAGTAGCTTGATAATTGGCTTATTAAATGCTTTCGCTAAACCGTTAGCAGCAGAGTTATTAGCGGTTGAAGTCACATTTTAAATTTGATACTTGTTGCATAACCAATAGAATACTTGGCCTGCAAACTGGGGACCGTTGTCATGAATAATCCACCTGGAGATACCAAATTGATGGATGACATGGTGTTTAATGAAGTTAACCACATTGAAACTTTTGACTTCAATAAGTGGGATAACTTCTACCCATTTTGAGAATTAGTTGGTTATCGCTAATATGAACCGATGACCTTTCATTGATGAGGGGCTGATAGGTCTTATGACATCGATTCCCCACGCTTGAAATGGCCATGAAGCAACAATTGGGTGAAGTAGCTCCGAAAGTTGATGTATGAAGTCTGCGTGAATTTGACAAGCTTTACACCTTTTTGCATATTTGATCGCATCAGCTATCATGCTTGGCAATAATAATCGAGTCGTGCAATCAATCTTTGAGTTTGGAACCTGATTGATAAGCCCCAAATATACCATCGAGTGCCTCTTTATTTAAGCACTTCTTGTGCTTTAGAATTAGATAGGCAACAGAGTAAGATACCGTCATATGAGTGACGGTAGAGTGTTCTTTATTACTAGATCATAGTAAAAGCGGAGAGATCTTTGTCGGATAAAAGCTGCTTCCTTAGGGTCGTCCTATAATATGTCTTACAAGGCATAGTTAGTGATGGAAAATCGTGAATCTCTAGGTTCGAAACTTGTTGAGATTGCATGGAATTCATTGGTTTCCAACGTATACTTCGAGCAGAAGAGGCATCGAGCGGCCACCGTAAGATGATTAGTTGCATCAATGGATAAGGCCAACGTAGCTGCTTGCGCAGCTAAAGCAAATGCCTTAGTATTTTGAGACAAGATACATGACCGATGTAAAAGCCATCAAATGAATTGGCTATTTTGATAATTGGATGGTAATAAGGTACCAAGTCTTCATGCCGAATCTCGTATTCTCCTTTATCAGCTTTGAGTCACCATAAGCCTCAAGGTATCATACCGTCATTTCTGTGGGCCAGCTAGAGACCAATAAGCAGTGCATTATATTCTGCTATGTTGTTATAGCAAGGCGTTGTTAATGAAAATGCCCAAGAAAGGACTTGATTTTGTGGTGAAATAAATACCACTCCCACACTGGTAATTATCTTGCCTTTGGGGCATGTTCTTGATGCTCCATCAAAGAACATTTGCCATACCTCCTCCTCTGAGGTCTGGTTTCGAAAATCTCATTTTGAATATTTTCATGAAGTTTTGAACTCTCTAGAGCTGGATGAGCTGCCAGAAAGTCTGCAAGAACTTAACCCTTGATCGCCTTTTGGGGGGACAAAGAGCATGTCGTATTAAGACAGAAGGATGGGCCATTTAGCTAACCTTAAATTCAGCGATCCTGGTTTTGTCATGAGGATATGCAAAGGATTAACTCTGTAAATGACATGTATGGTTTGGCCAACCAAGTAATGTCGAGTCTTTAAGACGGCGAAGAGAAGAGCTAAACATTCCTTCTCAATAGGATTATACCAGGACTCAGTCTTATCAGGTCCTGCTCAGATAGTAAATGACATGTTCATGGCCTTTGTCATTCTTTTGGGTTAGAAAGCACCCAAAGAATGGTTCATAGCTCTTACATAGAGTAAGAATAGTTTTCCTGATATGGGAGCCACCAAGACTGGAGGCTTGGTGAGGTATTCTTTAATATCTTTGAAAGTCTTCTGACAGGCTTTATCCCATATAAAAGAGATGCCTTTTTTCATAAATCAGGTAAATGGTTGACAACAACTCGAAAGATTTGCGATGAATCTTTAGATTTAGGTCAACCTACCTTGCAGACCCCTAAGTTCCTTGAGATTCTTAGGTGGTTGCTTGCTCTGAATAGCTTTGACCTTGTTGGATCATGATGGATTCCTTTCGATGTGACAATAAATCCCAGAAACTTGCCACTTTAAACACCCAAGAAAAACTTTGTTGGG
Organism: Agave tequilana; assembly: GCA_038442645.1. Classification (NCBI taxonomy): domain Eukaryota; kingdom Viridiplantae; phylum Streptophyta; class Magnoliopsida; order Asparagales; family Asparagaceae; genus Agave; species Agave tequilana. The sequence goes on along the minus strand of JAVJIF010008464.1, from coordinate 114,170 downwards.
TTCATTTTCAGCTAATGGACCCACATTGTATCGAACACTGTTTTTAAGTCACGAAGATGATCATTTTTATCACGACTTTTGATAGCAATGTCATCGACATAAACACTCCACCGTTTTCCAGAGGTGGCTATGAAAAATTATACTCATTGCACGTTGGTAGGTTGCTCCAGCATTCTTTAACCCGAAAGGCATAACAATATAATAGTGCACCCCCAACGGTATCTGAAATGAAGTATGCTTTTTTGTCTTCTGGGTACATCTTGATTTGGTTATACCCTGAAAAGCCATCCCTAAATGACATCCTCTCAAAGCCACAGGTGTTGTCAATCATGACGTCAGTGATGGGCAGTGGAAACTCATCTTTAGGGTAGACTGTATTAAGATCGTGGTAGTCAATACAAATTCAGATTTTTTACATTCTTCTTAAGGATGAGGACAATGTTAGCAACCCAGTCTGGGTGCTGCTCCTCACGAATGAAGCCACATTCGATGAGTTTATGGACTCAGCTTCAATAGCTTCTATGATGTCAGGACGAAACTGTCGTTGTTGTTATTTCACTAGCTTAGCTTCAAGCTTAATATTTAATCGATGCATGGATATTTGAGGATCAAGACCGGGCATATCTTCGTAACTCCATACAAAGACATTGATATACTCTCATATAAGAGCTATCAATTCCTCTCTTTTTGTAAATGATAAGCTTTTACTTATAGAGATGGGTTTGGGGTGATCTTGACTACCCATATCAACCTAAATTATCTTATCCTCAGTGGGCGGTTCATGTTGTTCAAATTACTTCTCCCACTGGAGATCGAGTTGTTGGGCCCATGGCTCAGTGTCAAATGTTTCAATACCTCTTGCTCTAATTGATTGATTGAAGTCATATTGACTAAGAGGTTTGAAGACCACCCCCATACTGACATCTGATTCTCACTCAGCTAAACTAGAGGAATGCGACGGGAGAGATTCGTCTCCTTGAGACTGAGATTGAGCGGGTGGTATAATATATCCCACCCCCTTGCCTGTTTTATCATAATAATCTGCTGGCTTCCCTTTTGGTACGAAGGTTCATAGAATACCACATTGTCCCCTTCCTAAATTCAAGCCATTCCCACATTGTAGATTATACCCCATTCTTCTTATCATATGGTGCGTTGATCATGCATAATAGAAAATTTGCGGGGGCTCTGAGTCTGAACTCGAGTCTGTAACTTCAGTTATTTATGGTTGAATCCTACCGAATACTATCGGTGATTTATTCCTCTTGAATGGAGGGACCACAAAGATAGATCCTTCACCATTCTCTACAGTCACACTTGTCACGCTTAACATGGACAAGAGCATATGTAGGGAGGTATCGTCTGCAGATTTAAATAAATCAACACTCACAGGATAATCAAAAGTGATATACTCATTCACCACCCATTCGCCATCATCCTTAGTGGGATTGTTACATTCAGGATCATTTAAATATGTTACAATTGGTTTGAAAACAAAAGTAGCTGGTGTGTCTTCTTCTGGCTCTGAATCAACTTCATTGTCGCTATCGTCATCTTCAAGCAACGGTTCTTTTGCTACTTTGTTGGCTTCCTAGTAGAGGATAGCATCAGTAAAGTAGTTTTCAACCCCCTTGAATGACTGCTTCTCAGCAAACACCATTTGCACCGTTGCATTATCATCAATGAACTTGAAGCACTAATGCAAAGTAGAAGGAGCAATCCAGTTAGCGTGAATCCAAGGTCACCCAAGTAATAGATTGTACGACATGTCAGCATCGATGACATAACATGTCAGTTCTGAATTTAGATCCCCAATTCGACAGCGAAACTGAATCTTTCCCAATGAATAACTACTATCGGCATTGAAACCATATATCGTAGTTGTCGTTGCTGACATTCTACTTAGTGGTATCCCAAGAAAGTAGAGGAGTCTTTTAGGGATGATGTTGAGTGCAGACCCTAGATCAACATGTATTCTCTCAATACATGTCGAACCTATGTATCTAGTATAATACAAGGGATCATGTTTATTGTCTTTGAGGAGCATGTCCTCAGCATTGAAGGTGATGGCAGGAATTTATGGCTGGACATGATGACATTCTGGACACAGGGCTTAACTATCATCTTCAGAGACCTCCGGCATATATATCAAAAATGATTCTGAATTAGCCAGTGTGTCTCTGAGTATCTCTCTTGTCTCCTTCGAGAGGCGAAGCAACTCGTGTATAGTGATTCGAACTAGAATATTGGTTAATTGTGCCAATATATCAAAGTGAAAAGGGGCATCAAGTCCCGAACCAGAAGATTTCTTCAATACTCGGTCAAATTGGACTTCTTTCTACTTTTCCTTCCCTAGTGTAGGAGCTGAAGTCAGAACAGCTATTTCCTCTGACGTCGTTGGCTGTTGTATCTCGTCAGTGGTCTTCTTGTACTGTCTTGGTATGTTTTCCCAGACCAAGTACCTATTGGTCGAGGTACAACGTCCTGTGCTATTAAAGCATGCTTCTCGTCTTCAGAATCACTGAGAGAAGGTACTGTTATGATGTCATCATCTGGCAAGATAGAGATGACATTGCAGAATTTTGCCTTGAGCTTGGGTTCCTTTGAATCCCATTGCTCATCATTTGTAAGATCCGGGTGCACCGACATATTTCTCCGAACTTCATTGCTATTGGAATAAGGCCTTTAGCCTCCTGCGGCTCTGCTGAAGGATTAGTTACCTCCAGTCATGCCTCTAGGGCTAGAGTATGTCTGTGGGGGACAGTGACCCATAGAAAAGTGCCGAACTCAAGAGTCACTATGTTTGCAATGACTTTCTTCTATTTTGACTTCAAAGTCAGAACTCCAGCATCGATCAGAGCCTGAATTTTATCCTTAAGGATAAAGCATTTGTTGGTAGGATGGTAAACCAACCCATGAAAGATGCAATAGTTAGGATCGTTTATGCGTCTCACGTCATTAAGGCGTCGAACTTCTGGCAGCTTCAACTTATTGCCCTTTTGGAGTAAGTAGAAAATTGTAACCACCTGCTCATATTTGAAGGAGTACTATTTCGAAGGAAACTTGAACTCTAGATTACTGGTGCCGCTCTTTTTGGATTTTGGTAGAGTTTCTCTGAAAAACTCCATAGACATGGTTTCTTTCCCTTTTGATTGGGAAGACTGCTACTTGACCATGTCCCTTGTTGTTTACCCCCATTTGCCCTAAGGGGCATGGAAGGCTCAAACTTTTTAGCCAACTCCTTGGCTATTTCATCTTGCTCCACAAGCTCATTTGAAGTGTGGGCCTTAACAGCCCCCATACGAAGCTCTACTTGGTCAAGAAAGTTGTCGTTAGCCCAGGTTACAATCACCCAGTTTTAAGTTTTTTTATGATAACAAAACATATGTGGTTATTAGTTCTAATCAAGTTCAAGTGTTAAGTATATTTCAGGGTTCTAAGGATTTAAGGAGTTTTCTTTCTCTAAAGAAGGTATTGAAGACTGAAGAAGATTCAAATACGGGATTAAAGTTCAAAGCATTCCAACGTCGCTAAAGGGGAAGCCCAGTTGAAGATCTTGTAGTCACCTAGAGTCTTATAAAATATTAGTTTATTAAAGTGTAGAATATAATTGTGATGCTCAAGAAGTTACACATAAAAAATACACGATTTCAAAAAATACAAGTTTTTATAGTATTGGTATTTTGTATGTTTGGTTTTGATACATGTCTCAAAATTTTTCAAAATTTTATAACAAGTATAGAACATGTATTTCATCACCTAGACATTGCTATATTACCTATAAACTAATACAAAATAGTTTCAAAATTGTTTGAAACTTAAAATATATCAAGAAAGCTGTTTCAGGCCAGAACGGTTGACCGAATGGTCGACTGGTGACTTATTCAGGCCAAAATGTTTGACGCACGACCGACCGGGCCTTTGGCCTAGGGGCGTGCATGTTTGTACACATTGTTGGTCGACTGATCGGTCGACCGCTAACCTTGCAGTCGACTGAGTTGACCGACTGAGAGACCCTAACTCTCGGCTAGGGTCGGTCAACCGGTCGACCGACTTTTTGGTTTCTCTTTTTGAATGACCGAGCGGTCGACCGGCCGGTCGACCGGAGCCAACGGCTTTTTTATAGATGAGCTGTCGGTCGATCGGCCAGTCGACCGACAACCTGCCAAATATCTATAACGGCTAGTTTTTTAATCTGTTTTGTTTTAGTAGATTCTAACAGGCTTTTTTAGTTTCCAAGTGTCTAAACACACCCAAAATGACTCGGAATGACTTACAAATGATATTTATACATTGCTTATATATATGGGTCATTGGTTTTGATTTTTAGACAAGAAGTTTACACAAGTTTATTAGTTTTCAAGTTTGTTTCAAAAGAGAAAAGTTTTACTAGCTTCCAATCTTCAAGTTCTTTCTTTTCAAATCTATTTCAGTTGTTTTTAAAACTCTTCATAGCTTTCCAAATGAATTTATTCTCTCACTTAACTTCTTGAGCTACACTTCATATCCTACTATATAGAAAGTTGTAAGAGAGAGTGTTTGTGATGTCTTTGGATCACCAAGAGCTTTGTAATTTCAATTGGCTTTATGTTACCTCTTGTGTAGAGGGTTGAGATAGAGGAGTTGTGTACTCCGATCTTTTGTAGACCAAGTTGTAATCCCTTTGTGAAAGATCCCGTAGAGAATAGTGAAATTCTTCATAGTGGTCAAGGCGAGGATGTAGAGCAGTGACTTGAACCTCGGAATAAATCCTTTGTGTCTATGATTGCTTGTATCTTGCTATATATTGCTTTATACATTTCATACTTGTGTAGTTTTTTATCTTCCTTAATTTCATTGCTTGCATTTCATTCATCACTGTCACTATCGGTCTATACTCATCTCAGTAAGGAGGCAATTGAGCATCTCAACTCATTATCTAGAGGAATCAAAGAGGAGAAGTTTTAGAGCCTTTTACGAGGAATTCGGCTTCAATTCTTATTTTGAGTAACTGCTCGCATATTTCATCATAAATATTTTTAAAAAAGCATTTGATTAGCAAAAAACCTATTCACTCTCCTCCTAGGCGTATTTCAATTGATATTAGAGCCTTGGTCTCTAGTTTTTGGCTTAACAACCTTAGAGAGATCCTAATTGCTTATCACTTCTTTCATAATTTCATCTTCATCCACTTTAGTAAAAATGGCCGGAGGTATTAAGACCCCCGAAGTTTGATGGCCTTAACTTTTCTATATGAAAGGTTAAGATGACCGTATTTTTACAATCATTAGGAAGGCAGGTTGCAAAAGTGGTGACTAAACCCTTTAGTGTATCCACTGGTGATGAGGACACTTGGTCCGACATTGCCGCTAAGGAGTTTGATGCAAATGCTAAGGCACACTATACCTTCTTCAAGCTTTGAACCATGACGATATTGTTAGGGTCATCCATTGTAGTGAAAAAACACCTAGAGGGGGGGTGAATAGGTGTAATTGCTAATCTAGAACTAAATGCAAAACTAAGTGCGCTAAATGCGGAAACTAATACAAATTTTGTAACACACTTAATACAATCAACAAGTGTAGCCGAATTCCCCGTGAAGGGCTCTGGACTAACTCCTCTTGATTCTCCTTGAATGGGTTGAGGTGCTATATGAAGCTCTTGTTGATTAGGTACAAGTGAGGCACACACAAACAACCAAGCATATACAAGATATAGCAATGTGAATTATGGTAGGCACAACACAAGCAAATAGATATGATATGACAATATGAATTATGCTCAAACACAAGCAAATATGATATGAATGAAGTATGATGCTTTGCACAAATGTAAAGAGAGGGAGTTTAGAGACAAGTGGATCAAACGCAAACACAATGATATGTTTCGAGGTTCGAGCACCCTTGCTCTACATCCCCGCCTACACCACCGTGTAGGATTTCCAATCCACTATACCGTCCACCGAGGACTCCCACCGAGGGAACCTTCACCGAGAAGGATTTGTACAACAAGGGAGTACCGAACTCCTCTCTCAAACAACCACCTCACAACCGAGGGGTAGGCCCGTAGCTAATACAACAACAACAAACACCTCTATCGAAGAGGGTTTACAAACCAACTCCACCTCTCACTAGAGGGAGCAAACCAACAACCCAATTACACAACCTCAACCTCTACCAAAGAGGGAGCAACCAAGAAATCAAGGGTTTACAATAGGTGGTCTCTTTCAACCACAAACCTCTTTCCTTTTTCTTTTCCACAAAACAAGATCCTAATAGATTAGGATAGAAGATAGCTCAAGTGTGGAAACAAGGTGTTCTTAGAAACAAGCAACAAAGAAAAACTACTAGGGAAATCTCTTGTAAATGGTAGAAAATGAAAATCAATACAATCTCCCAAAAACCTAGTTTTCTTTGATTTTCCAAAACCCAAAACAATAAAGATTGAAAGATTAAAGCCCCAAGTACTTTTGAAAACTCTTTAAAAACACTTAAGAAGGTCTGGAATTTTTTCTCTTAAAAACTTCTACAAAAACTATGAAGAGATGGGGTATATATAGCCCCAATACAAAACTAGCCGTTAGAGCTGAGCTGGCAGCTCTGACAGGCAGCGGTCGACCGGCCCGGTCGACCGCCAACGGTCAAAAATGTGACCGTTGGGCAACCACGGTCGACCGTCCCAGTCGACCCAAACAAACAGAGAGCACTGCTCTCAGACCGGTCGACCCGAACGGTCGACCGTCCCAGTGACTCCAAACGTGCACAGATTTGTGCACGTCGGTCGACCGACCCGTCGACCGACTTCAGCCAAGTCGACTTGGTCAGTTGACTTAGTCGACTGATTGAAGCCTGGAACAGAAAATCTGTGTCAGAAAAACTGGGAAAAATATTTTATAAAAATCTTTTATCTTTTCTGAAAATCCCATAAAACTTGTTTTAACTTTTTATATTGAAACAAAAACAAGTGATAAAAATTTCAAGACATATATCAATCATATCAATTCATTTTTGAGTCTTGCAAATTTTATCAAAAACAAAACTTGTATTTTTATCAAACTTGATCTTTCCAAAATATGAATAGAATAGTCAAAATAAGTTTGTTTAAGAAGTTTAAGCATGCATGTATAAATAGAAAACATCTACTATACATATAAACAAATTAAACTTGTTTTGATCTATTATTCATGAAAACCAAATCCAAAACATAAAACTTGTGTGTGTTGTGCACTTGAGCATATCAACTATACTAAACTTTACAAATGGATCTAAAACACACTATCTAAACTATGGATACCTAAGTCTTCTTGATGATCTTCATCTTCAAGTTGACTTGCTCCAAAACTTCATCCATGGGCTAGGCAATGTGTGATCTTGAAGCTTTGGCCCTGGAATCATCATGAAAAGCTTCTAAAACTCCTTGTTGAAGCTAATCACCAACTAATATCTTGGTTAAAGATCTGAAACTTAAACAACACAAGATTATTAGTAAACATAACTACATGAGTTAATCATCATCAAAACTAGGGTGGAAGGCCTTTGGGCCACAATCTCCCCCTTTTTGATGATGACAAAACTCATGGAGTTATATATGCATGGATTAAAGTTAAGCTTCAAAGAAGCTCCCCCTTAACTCATGCATAAACAAATAAAAAATATATGACAATGAAGCTCATAAATATGTATGCAAATGTATGACATGTATGCAAATACAACATGTCAAATAATCATAAAGTCATCAAGTTCTTATCTCCATACATTTGCAAAACAAAACATATATGCATATCTATTGTTTATTTGTTAAGCATGAGAAAACTAAACACAAGTATGCATATAAACATGTATGCATCAACATGCATAAAACATATTCTACAAGCTCTAGACACCAATTAAATTAATAAAACATTAACAAAACAGTAGATGCTCTAGATACCAATAAAACTTAATATATGCAAAAATAAAAGTATGCATATATAAACCACAAATTATTCTCCCCCTTTTGTCAATCATCAACAAAGGGGTAAACAATCAAAAACAATAAAATGAGGGGTAAAAATCTTTCTTCCCCCTTTATGTCAATCAAAACAATAAAACAATGTTCTCCCCCTTTTTGTCTAAAAACAAAAACAAAGTCAATAAGGGGTGACTATAAACAACATGATATCAATAGATAAATATGTCAATGAAGCATCTTGATATCAATTGAAAAGAAACAAACAAAAAAATATTGATACCAATTTTAAGCAAAAACACATGAAACATCTTGATATCAATTGAAATTAAACATAATAAATTTGAATGTCTAAACAAAATTTTGATACCAATTGTAAATAATTTTCATATTAAACCTATGATACCAATATGAAATTTTCAATCATAAAGTAAGGGAGTGGGAAACAAATACCAATTGAAAAATCACCAATTGAAAGACAAAATTAAATTTTCTCCCCCTTTATGAAATACCAACTAAAATGATGCATGGGCTTGATACCAATTTAAAAGTAATCAATTAAAACAAAATTGAAGCTCAAGCACTAGCATAAATAAGATTTTGTGAAAAATTTATATCTTAAGCACAAATAAAACAAGTATATGTGTATGAAATAGAATGAGTACCAATTACAAATAGATGATACCAATTGAAAATATACATACACAATAAACATATGAGTATACAAAAAGATCAAAATGATATCAATTGAAAGAGTTCAATGATACCAATTGACATAACAATAAAAGCATGGTATAACTCATATAACTAATCCTCCCAATCATGATCAAGTTTAAAATGATTTTCATAGTAAAGCATACATGAACATGATCTCCCTTCCAACCGCCCTTGGATGGTAGGGGTTTTCAAAAATAGATTTGAAAAATAAGCTTTGTTTGAAAAACTCTACCAAAATGAAGAATACCGTAACTAGTTAAATGGAAAATCTTTTTAACTAGTACGAAATCCTTCAAGCAAGGAATACAACAAAATAGTTTTTCATGAAATAAGAAATCCACATGAAAATCAACACTCTAATCCAATTAAGCACAATTTTGACTCATGAAAACAAAACATGAGCAAGCAATAAAAGTGAGTGTACATATAAAGTGTGAATATTATAATCATGAAAATTTTTCATTAAGCTCAATTATTCCTTAAACATTGACAACACGAAAATCATCAAAACTTATTTAACCTTCATGTTATATGTATGTCTAATACAAACTAAAGTATACATACATATCCAAAACATAAAGAGTCCACAAATGTATATGCATGAAGGCACGTGGCTCAAAAGGATAATCATGTATATCTAATAGTTTGGACAAGATAGACATATACATGAAGTTAAACAATTAAACACAAAATCAAACTAAATCTTTACCAAAACGAATTTCATTTCAAGGTATATGTATGAATTGTCAACACAATAAGTATACATACATATCCCTAAACACAATTGAGTCCATATATAGATTTGCATGAAAGGCAAATGACTCAAGGGGTATACATGTATATCTTAAAGTTTGGCAATACAAACATATACATGAAGTGAAAACTCATAAAACAAATCCAAAAATGGAATACAAGTTTGAACGTATGAATCATCAAAACTAGACTATACTAGCTCATCTAATGGGTTCAAATAAGCAATCAAGCCAACATATATAGATTTATTTGTGGCCCACTATATGCACAAGTATAAATCCTAATCTTAATGAAAACTAACATCTAAACATGTAATCTACACATGAAGCATAAAACGGGATAAAAATCAACATGATAAACAAAAACATGATTATTAAGAAAATTCACAAGTTATTAGAACTATGATATATGCAATATCAACCAAAAAAAATGAGAACACAAAAGAATTTATCCATATAAAACATGGGTGTCTCAAAATAACTAAACATGTATATCACAAGTCTAATAAGCATGACATTTTCATACTAATCACTAAACAATAAACATCCTATAAACAATGAAATGAAAAGCATGTAAACAATAAATGGGAGTAAATGATTGTTACCAAAACTGAAGAAGCAACTCTCCTTGTCTCCAAAACGTGGTGGTCATCTCCACCAAATCTTCCCTTGAAAGTGATGCATCCAAATAGTAATCTTTAAGTACGGAACGCATCCACTCTAAGGTGTCATCACTCTCACGTCATGTGAGAGCCCACACCTACATTAAACAAAGGAGGAGTGGTCTTTGGTACCCATACTCTTTTGGTCCATGAGGGTTAGTCCCTTCTCTAACCCAAACAAACTTCTTTGCTAAATTCTCAACATGTAAATGATCATAGCAAAATTTAGCAAGGTGGCCCTTACGACCACAATGTGTACATGTGTACACATGAGCATACATATGGTGATGGGTGTGTCCGTGAGAAGCATGTGTATGCCGTGGAGGGTGTGCATGCATAAAGGATGGAACTTGTTTCTTTCGAACTAAGGTTTCCAACCGTGAGTGGTTAATGGCACATTGGCTCATAGTGGAGACCAAACAATCAACCTTCTTCTTAAGCAAACAAATATCATCATTAATCTTAGAAGAAGAAGTGTGGCATGCAATAGGTGAAGTGTGTGATACTACCCTAGCATGACAAAGATGTGCATCAATCTTATTTTGCAAAACAATATTCTTATCTAAACAAACATTCAACTCATTTGAAATAGAAATAATCTTATATTTTAAAGCAACATTTTCTTTAAAATAAAATCAACTTTCAAAGACAAGTTCTCATTTTTCAAAAGTGTTTCACAATCATTTTTAGATTTTAAAAATGTATTTTCTTTTAATGCAAGTTCTAATTGAGATCTCAATGCATCCCTTTCATTAGAGACCTCAACCTTCTCTTGCAAAACATTGTCAAGTCTAGAATGCAAACATTTATTTTCTTTTTCAATTTCTAGACTTTTCTTTTTCAAAATCTTATATTTTTCTATTAACTTTTCACAAACAATAGGTAGTTCTTCATTTAAGTCATGAGCATCATAATCATCACATGAAGAACTAGAGCAATCATCACTATCATCTAAGTGGGGTTCCGAATGTACCTCAAGGGAGTCATTCCCTTGGATCATCAAGCATTGTGAGTCGGATTCTCCACTAAATTCCTCTTCTTAGATTTGCACTTGAAGCTCGGAGGTGGTGGTGGTTGTTGTCAACTTGTTCCACACTGCAAAAGCGGAATCAAGGTTAGAAACACTCATAAGATATTCTTTAGATAAAGTGCTTCTAATGGCCTCTAGGGCTTGTGCATTGGCCCCTATATGATTGCTATCACTAAGGAAGGATTCCTTGGTAATGGTAAGGTAAACCTTATGTCCTAGGGTTTGTAAATAAACGGTCATCCTAATCTTCCAAACATGAATGTTGGAAGGGTCAAACATAGGTGGGGTCATGAAAGCCATGGTAAACTATATGTGTGCAAAACAAGCAAATGCAAACAATAGATTAGCAACCAAATGGATCTCACTCCTCGGATGTTAAGCCTAAGTATCAGGAGCACTAGCTCTGATACCAATTGAAAAAACACCTAGAGGGGGGTGAATAGGTGTAATTGCTAATCTAGAACTAAATGCAAAACTAAGTGCGCTAAATGCGGAAACTAATACAAATTTTGTAACACACTTAATACAATCAACAAGTGTAGCCGAATTCCCCGTGAAGGGCTCTGGACTAACTCCTCTTGATTCCCCTTGAATGGGTTGAGGTGCTATATGAAGCTCTTGTTGATTAGGTACAAGTGAGGCACACACAAACAACCAAGCATATACAAGATATAGCAATGTGAATTATGCTAGGCACAACACAAGCAAATAGATATGATATGACAATATGAATTATGCTCAACACAAGCAAATATGATATGAATGAAGTATGATGCTTTGCACAAATGTAAAGAGAGGGAGTTTAGAGACAAGTGGATCAAACGCAAACACAATGATATGTTTCGAGGTTCGAGCACCTTGCTCTACATCCCCGCCTACACCACCGTGTAGGATTTCCAATCCACTATACCGTCCACCGAGGACTCCCACCGAGGGAACCTTCACCGAGAAGGATTTGTACAACAAGGGAGTACCGAACTCCTCTCTCAAACAACCACCTCACAACCGAGGGGTAGGCCCGTAGCCAATACAACAACAACAAACACCTCTACCGAAGAGGGTTTACAAACCAACTCCACCTCTCACTAGAGGGAGCAAACCAACAACCCAATTACACAACCTCAACCTCTACCAAAGAGGGAGCAACCAAGAAATCAAGGGTTTACAATAGGTGGTCTCTTTCAACCACAAACCTCTTTCCTTTTTCTTTTCCACAAAACAAGATCCTAATAGATTAGGATAGAAGATAGCTCAAGTGTGGAAACAAGGTGTTTTTGGAAACAAGCAACAAAGAAAAACTACTAGGGAAATCTCTTGTAAATGGTAGAAAATGAAAATCAATACAATCTCCCAAAAACCTAGTTTTCTTTGATTTTCCAAAAACCCAAAACAATAAAGATTGAAAGATTAAAGCCCCAAGTACTTTTGAAAACTCTTTAGAAACACTTAAGAAGGTCTGGAATTTTTCTCTTAAAAACTTCTACAAAAACTATGAAGAGATGGGGTATATATAGCCCCAATACAAAACTAGCCGTTAGAGCTGAGCTGGCAGCTCTGACAGGCAGCGGTCGACCGGCCCGGTCGACCGCCAACGGTCAAAAATGTGACCGTTGGGCAACCACGGTCGACCGTCCCGGTCGACCCAAACAAACAGAGAGCACTGCTCTCAGACCGGTCGACCCGAACGGTCGACCGTCCCAGTGACTCCAAACGTGCACAGATTTGTGCACGTCGGTCGACCGACCCGGTCGACCGACTTCAGCCAAGTCGACTTGGTCAGTTGACTTAGTCGACTGATTGAAGCCTGGAACAGAAATCTGGGTCAGAAAAACTGGGAAAAATATTTTATAAAAATCTTTTATCTTTTCTGAAAATCCCATAAAACTTGTTTTAACTTTTTATATTGAAACAAAAACAAGTGATAAAAATTTCAAGACATATATCAATCATATCAATTCATTTTTGAGTCTTGCAAATTTTATCAAAAACAAAACTTGTATTTTTATCAAACTTGATCTTTCCAAAACATGAATAGAATAGTCAAAATAAGTTTGTTTAAGAAGTTTAAGCATGCATGTATAAATAGAAAACATCTACTATACATATAAACAAATTAAACTTGTTTTGATCTATTATTCATGAAAACCAAATCCAAAACATAAAACTTGTGTGTGTTGTGCACTTGAGCATATCAACTATACTAAACTTTACAAATAGATCTAAAACACACTATCTAAACTATGGATACCTAAGTCTTCTTGATGATCTTCATCTTCAAGTTGACTTGCTCCAAAACTTCATATATGGGCTAGGCAATGTGTGATCTTGAAGTTTTGGCCCTGGAATCATCATGAAAAGCTTCTAAACTCCTTGTTGAAGCTAATCACCAACTAATATCTTGGTTAAAGATCTGAAACTTAAACAAAACAAGATTATTAGTAAACATAACTACATGAGTTAATCATCATCAAAACTAGGGTGGAAGGCCTTTGGGCCAACATGTAGATCCGCCTACGAGATTTGAACACACCTATTAGTCATACACGAGGAAACATCATGAGGGAAGAGAGCAAAAATTGATCTCTTGCATTCTCAATATAAGAATTTCACCATGTATGATAATGATACCATTGATGACATAGTAACGAGATTTATTAAAGTAACTAATAGTCTTGCTTCTTTAGATGATGCCATTGATAATGATTAAAAAGTTAGGAAGGTCATTCGGGCTCTTCCACCCTCATGGGAAGTTAAGGATACTATATTGAAGGAGCAAAACGACAAAGAAGAGATGGAGCTCATCGGTCTTATAGGAAACCTTAAGACCCATGAAATAGAGAGGAAGGAAAGGGAAGAGATTGAAATCACCTAAAGGGGGTTGATAGGTGATAATGCTAATCAATGCACAAATTTAAAATGATATGATGCAACGATCACTTGAAACAAGATTAGAAGCCGAATACCCCGTGAAGGGCTCTGAACTCCTTCCTCGTGATTCCTCTAAATAAGAGTTTGAGGTGCGCAATGCAATCTTGTTGTAAGAGTATTGATCCACAATATAAGAATAAATGGAAAGCAAGTAAATAATACAAGTAAACCAATCACAAACACAGAGATTTGTTTCGAGTTTCGAGCACCCAGCTCTACGTCCCCGCCTTCACCCAGAAGGATTTTCGATCCATTAGAACTTCCACAAAGGATTACAACCACAAGAGAGTATCCAACTCCTCAATCACACTCCTTTAGTCCAGAGGTAGTGGAACCACAAATATAATAATCACTTGGTGATCAAAAGACCACAAACTCTCTTTTGAAAAATTTTTCTTTACAAAACTCTAGAGAGTATTATGCATAGGATTGAAGCTCAAGGTTTGTAAGTGAAAAATAAAACAAAGTTGAAGAGTGTTTAGAATCAAAAAAACTTCAGAGAAAAATTAGAATTTTGAGCACAAAAACTGAGAGCAAAACTTCTTTTAAAGAGACTCAAGCTTTGATTTCTTTTTGCAAAAATTGTTGTAATACACCTCAACCCTAATCACCTCTATTTATAGGATAAAAGTAGGGATTTAAAGGTAAACTAAAATTTTGATTAAACAGGAAAGATTAGACCCAAAATCAGCCATAAACCTCGTTTGAAGAATAAAAACACGTTTTGAAACGTGTTTAAAAAACTAGCCGTTTAGGCTGAGAAATCGCACTAGGTTGACCGGCCAGTCGACTGGTTTTCAAAAACATTTGACCGTTGCCAGCCCACGGTCGACCGTCCCAAACAGAGACTAGGGTGCTTTCATTCTGCCGAAGCTCGGTCGATCGATATGGGGTACGGTCGACCGCTCGGTCGACCGGGTAACGTGCACACATGCACACACCCAACGGTCAGAACTGTGGTCGACCGCTCGGTCGACCGTTCTGACCTGAAACAGAGTCGGTCGACCGTCCGATCGACCGCAACAGGTCAAAACAGTTTTCTTTGAAAAAAGTTTTTGAAGATATGTTAAATTTCAAAAATTAATTTTGTCAAGACTAAGTACACTACATAAAATAGAGTTTGCAAATACTGAAATAGGCATAAACAATAATCTTTTTAGAAAAACATGTGCAAATATGTGTGTGTAGGGATTTTGAGCTTCAACACTATATACTATCCTTTAACAAATTAAAAAAATAAAAACTATATAAAGAAAGAAAGAAGTCTCTGAACCACGTTGCCGAGCTAGAGCCTCCTCTCCTATAAAAGAGTTCTCTTGCGCCATCAACCTATCAACATGCTTTTAGCGCTATTAACCTTGCTATATGCTTAAAGCTATCAATACTTGTTCAAACCTGAAACTCATTCTAAATAACTTATTAGTACCAAATAGCTTCTATATGTTTTGTTATCATCAAAACTTATACAAATAGAGAGTGTAACCTTTTGGGCCAACAATCTTCCCCTTTTTGATGATGATAAAACATATAGGCTATAACACAAGATATAAAAGAGAGGCAAAAGCTCCCCCTCAAATAATGCTATATTAAACAAGTATAAAACAATTTATTATGAGAGAATTTTTGAATTTTTGAAGTATGAGAGAATATGAGAGAATTTACCATAAAACACCAAACTAAAACATAAACATAAACAACATATTTTTCTCCCCTTTTTGTCATACTTCAAAAAGGAATATGTTAGCAAGAAAACTTCCTTATTCAACAACACAAACATTTAGTTCACCACATATAAAGAAAATCTATTATAGTCAAGTGGTTTAGTGAAAATATCGGCAAGTTAAAAATCGGAAGAAACATAATTAGTATCAATATCACCTTTCTCAAAATGATCTCTAAGGAAGTGATAACGAATCTCAATGTATTTGGTCTTACTATGTTGATTTGCATTCTTAGTCATATGAATAGTACTAGTATTATCACAAAATATTTTATATGGTCATAATGCAAATCATAATCAAGGAGAGTATGTTTCATCAAAGGACTTGAGCAAAACAAGCCCCCGCCACAACATACCCCGCCTCGGCGGTTAAGAGGGCTACCGAATTTTATTTCTTGAAAGACCATGAAACAAGACAATTGTCAAGAAATTAACATGTTCCACAAGTACTCTTCCTATCCACTCTACAACCCGCATAGTCGGCATTCGAAAAACTCATCATTGAGAATTCTCCGATTTTCGGATACCATAGACCCATTCCAATAGTGCCCTTACCATAACGAATAATGTGTTTTACCACAATTAAATGAGATTCTTTGGGACAAGATTGGAATCTAGCACAAAGACACACACTAAACATAATATCCGGCCTACTCGCCGTTAAATACAACAAACTACCAATCATGCTTCTATATAATTTAATATCAACACACTTACCTTGGTCATCCTTATCAAGCTTGGTGGTGGTGGCCATGGGAGTGTTGCAAATTTTTGAGTCTTCAAGCCCAAATTTCTTAATGAGTTCCTTTGAGTACTTGGCTTGACATATGAAAATCCCATCACGCATTTGCTTGATTTGGAGTCCAAGAAAATAGTTCAATTCACCCATCAATGACATCTCAAATTCACGTTGCATACATTGTTCAAACTCCTTACAAAGTAACTCATTAGTAGAACCAAAGATTATATCATCAACATATATTTGTACTATAAGAATGTCACTACCAACATGTTTAGTAAATAATGTGGTGTCTACTTTGCCTTTAACAAAATCATTTGATAGAAGAAAACTAGAAAGCCTTTCATACTAAGCTCTTGGAGCTTGTTTTAAACCATACAATGCTTTATCTAGTTTGAAAACAAAATTTGGATGTTCATGGTCCACAAAACCGGGAGGTTGTTCAACATAAACTTTCTCATCAATAAAACCATTTAAAAATGCACTTTTTACATCCATTTGAAAAAGTTTAAAATTTTTATAAGATTCATAAGCTAGTGTGATCTGTATGGCTTCTAACCGTGCTACGGGTGCAAAGGTCTCCTCAAAGTCGATTCCTTCAACTTGAGTGTAACCTTGGGCCACTAACCTAGCCGTATTCCTTATAACATTTCCTGACTCATCCATCTTGTTCCTAAAAATCCACTTAGTACCAATTATTGGTCTATCATAGGGTCTAGGAACAAGGCGCCAAACTTGATTGCGCTCAAATTGATTGAGCTCTTCTTGCATAGCAAGCAACCAATATGAGTCACCCTCGGCTTCAAGGATGTTTTTGGGTTCAAAATGAGATATGAATGCATAATTCCCACATAAATCATGGAGTTTGGAGCAAGTGGTTACCCCCTTTGATACATCACCTATGATGAGATCTTTGGGATGATTTGAGGCGTATCTCCAATCTTTAGGAAGTGGTTGTTATTGTTCCACTTCATCCTTTTGAACTTCACCAATAGGTTCTTGCTTGTCTTCTTGGATGGGTGAGTCCTTCAAGGATATTTTCTCCATGTCCTCACCTAATGAGTCAATCTCTATAACATTCTCAACAATAGCATTAAATTCTTCAAATTTAACATGCATAGATTCTTCAATAGTATGAGGTGATTTATTGAATACTCTATATGCTTTGCTAGTACTAGAATAGCCAACAAAGATTGCTTCATAAGCCTTAGCATCAAATTTACCCAAATTATCTTTAGTGTTCAAAACAAAACACTCGCATACAAAAACTTTAAAGTATGAAACATTTGATTTTCTTAAATGATAAATTTCAAAAGAGGTTTTGAAAGTATTTTTACACAAATAAATACGGTTGGATATGTAGCATGCAGTGTTTACAGCCTCGGCCCATAATGTTGGCCCAAAGGCTCATCACTCTAGTTTTGATGATGATCAACTCATGTAGTTATAGTATTAATGATCTTATGTTTATTTAGTCTTAGATTTATGATCAAGATCTTAGTTGGTGTTTACCTTCACCAAAGGATTTAAGTTAAGTTTTTAGCAAGGTTTAATTCAAGAGCCTATGCATCAAGACCACATCTAGTACTCAAGAGGATTCTAGCTTGTTAGATCAAGTTTGGACCTAGTCCAGAAGGAGGAGAAAACATCAAGTGAAGACTTCAAGATCAAGACTTGTGTCTAGGTTTGTTTTTATTAAGATTTTGTCTTTAGATAAAATGTAAAAGATAGAATAGTTGGTGGATTACTCAAGTATACCATATATACACACACTCTTGATTTAGATGAGTTTTCATGAAAGAGTTTGTATTTTTGGAAAAATACAAAAGAAGTTTTCATTTTGAAAAATACCGGTTTGATTTTTGGAGTTTATTATATACATGTGTTTTTTAACCAAAACCGTTTTAGAGCTTAAAGTCTAAAACATAGATATTTCATCATGTATGTGTAGTGAATCATATCCATACACTCTATGCTTTAAAAGTGTTTAAAATATCTTGTTTTTGTATTTATACAAATTTATAGAAAAACCGTATTTTCCTTTAGAAGTTGGGTTTCTAGAAAATACCGTTTTTATTTTTAGCCAAAATTTCTAAGTTACAAAAATAGTTTGTAACATGTCTTGATTTTACTCAAACATGTTTGTATATCAAAGCATAATACTGAAACTATTTTTGTGGATTTTTAGAGTTTTTATGGGATTTAATTAAAAATAAAATACCCAAGTTTTAAATCCTGATTTCAGTCTGCCAGGCTCTGGCGATCGACCGTCCGGTCGACCGGACCAGGAGCCGATCGACCGGAGCGGTCGACCGGACGTGCACACAAACGTGCACAAGGCCATATTGTTGGCCCAAGGTTACAATCACCCTTGTTTAGTGTGTTTTGATGATTACAAAACATATTAGTTATTTGTACTAATATTGTTTATTGGTTAAGTGTGTTTCAGGGATCTAACTCATCTAGAAGGTTTATTCCCTATTAGCAAATATTTTGGACTCAAGTCAACTCAAATTGGGCTCAAGGATCAAGTGTTGAAGACCTTATGGTGAAAAGCCCTCTTGAAGCACTTGTAGTACCTAGAACAAATGTAAGAATAGAATGTTAAAGTTTGAGTGTTGGATATTGGCTCTAGGATACACATACACAATTTGGTTTTGTTAAAATGTGAGTCTTGTATTTAAGTTTTCATGTTTTAAATTTGGTTTCATGCCTTAGTAGATATTTACATGACCCTAAGTTTTACAAAATAAATATCATGTTTAGATCATGTTTATATACTCCTACTAGCATGTTACTTAAGTTTGTTCAAACCCAAAACTATTTTACAAATTTTTCTAAGTCAAGAAAATATACTGTTTTTCCTGTTTCAGGCTGATCGGCCGACCGGCCCGGTCGACCGGTGCCAGTGCCAGGACGTGCACATTTGTGCACGTCTGTCGGTCGACCGCCCCGGTCGACCGACTGTAAGCAGTTGCTCTCGGGTTTTCTGGGTCGACCGCCCCGGTCGACCGCCAGAAGACCCGAGCCAACGGCTCTTTGACCAGCTGAGCTGGCGGTCGACCGGCCCGGTCGACCGCCAAGCCTGCAACAGCCCAACGGCTCTTTCCTCTTTTGTGCAATTCTGAAATCTGTTTTTTTGGACTGCTTTTTGGCAGACTTTTTCAGGGTTTTTCAGAACCTTTTCAGAGCAAATAAGGTCAAAATTAATTGTTTTTAACTTATTTCTCTCCCTATAAATAGTGGAGAAGAGTTACTTGCAACACACCAAGAAAAATCCTCAAGTTTTCAAAGTTTTCAAAGAGAAAAGAAAAGTGTTTAAGCTCTCCATTTCCAACTCTTTCTTGAGCTAGTTTTCAGTTGTGTTCCCTTGCAAAAATCATCTCTACAACTGAGTTTTTCTCACTACACTTCATAGAGCCAAAAATCTCTTACTCATTCTATAGTGAAGTTGTAAAAAAAGTGAGAGTGTTGTAAAAGAGTTTGGTGATCTTGTTGTGATCACTCTTGTTCTTGTGATCTTCTTGTTCTTGTGGAGACACCTCTTCAGTAGAGGTTATTGTACTTAGGTGGAGCTCAGTGCTCGGGTCTTCGGTAGACCGTTGTAATCGTCCTCGGTGGATAGTGGAAACCCTTCACGGAGGTGAAGGCGGGGAGTAGAGCGGTGGCTCGAACCTCGAAACAAATACTTGTGTTTGCGATTGTCTTTTGTTCTTGCTCTCTATTTTGCCTTTAATTTCTATTGCACTCTATTGCTTTTAATTACTTGCTTGTGATCTTGTTTCTTTCCTTGTGCTATTACTTTAAGTTTGTAATACTTGTGATATCTTGTGTGCATCTCATCATTGCATATTATTCATCCTTTGTTCGATCAATTCTCATACAACAAGGTTGCATTGCGCACCTCTAACCCATTCAAGGGGAATTGGGAGGAAGGAGTTCAGAACCTCTCACGGGGTATTCGGCTCTTAGTCTTATTTTGAGAGATCGTTGCATCATTCATCCATCTTAGTTTTAAAAAGATTGTTAGATTAGCAATAACACCTATTCACCCCCCCTCTAGGTGTTTTTCAATTGGTATCAGAGCTTGGTTACTAGGCTCTTGGCTTAACAACCCTAGAAAGATCCTAATATTGCTAATCATTTCATTCATTCTCACTTAGTAAAGATGGCCGATGGTATTAAGACACCCCCTAAGTTTGATGGACTTAACTTTCCCAAATGGAACGTTAAGATGACCGTTTTCTTACAATCTCTAGGTAGTCGAGTTGCAAAGGCCGTGACCAAACCCTTTAGTGCTCCCCCCGGTGATGAATCCACTTGGTCCGAAATAGAGACCAAAGAATTTGATGCCAATGCTAGGGCTTACTATGCACTCCTTCAAGCCCTTAATGATGATGACATAGCTAGAGTTATTCATTGCAAGTCCGCATATGAAATTTGGACACATTTGCTAGTTACACATGAAGGGACCTCACAAGTGAAGAGGGCTAAGATTGACCTTCTTCGGTCCCAATATGAGAACTTTTGCATGCAAGAAAATGAAACCATAGATGATATGGTTACAAGATTTACAAAGATCACTAATGGACTTTCTTCTCTAGGTGATGCTATCGACAACGATCAAAGAGTAAGAAAGATCATCTGGGCTCTTCCTCCTTCATGGGAAGTAAAAGCAACCACCTTGAAGGAACTCAATGACAAGGAGGAGATGGAGCTAATTGGTCTCATTGGGAATCTCAAAGCCCATGAGATGGAGAGGAAAGTGAGGGAGGACATGGCTCCTTCCAAGAAGAAGACAATAGCCTTCAAAAGCCAATCCACACACTCCGACGAAGACGATGAAGAAGAAGATGACGAAGAGCTCTCACTTCTTGTGAAGAACATCCGGAGGATGTACAACAAGGCTAAATTTTAAGGAAGAAGGAGATGGCAAGGAGGTAAAGAAGAAAGGAAGATTATTTGCTTCAATTGTCAAAGGCCGGGACACATTGTGGCGGAGTGTCCGGATAAAGTGAAGCCCTCCACCTCAAAGAAGCCTTACAAGAAGAAGGCAATGAAAGCTACATGGGATTCCGAGAGCGAATCCGAGGAGGAAATTGACACCGCCAACATGTGCTTCATGGCTAATGAAAGCACAAGCAAGGTAACACCTTCCACTTCTCTTAATGATGAACTTTCCATGGATGAATTAGGAGAAGCATTTGTAGAACTTTCACATAACTATGACTCTCTTAAGAAAAAGTATCTAAAAATGAAAAAGGAAAATGAATCTCTTAATCATCAAGTCTTTACTATTTCTAAAGAAAAAGATGAATTACTTTCCACTCTTATTTCCACCCAAAAAGATTTTGACAAGTATAAGATTTCTTATAAAGGCAAGTCCCCACAAATTGATTCTAATGAGATTACTATGCTTAAAGAAAGAATAGACTCATTGGGAATTGTTTTAAAAAATTGTGAGTTTGATAAGAAAAAGCTAGAGGCCATGTTTCCTAAGAAACAAGCCCCTAAGAAAAATGTTCACCATGCTCATGTTCATACCACACAACCTTTACATCATGGCAAACCCCAAAAGCATGCTCACTCTTCACACACACATCATGCATTCATGTATGGAAGAGTGTTCTCATGTTCACATTGTGGGCGGAAAGGGCACTTAGCCAATTTTTGCTATGATAGACTAAGTGCATCTTTTCATAATGTTTGGGTTCGAAACACTAACTTTCAAGGACCCAAGAAAATTTGGGTACCAAAGTCAACAACTTTGTTAAATGATGTAGGTACCTTCCAAGGCCCAACGACGTAGAGGATTGTGGTATCTTGATAGTGGTTGCTCAAGGCACATGACTTGGGATATCAACAACTTTGCAACCCTATCAAGATACCATGAAGGTGGCACCGTCACCTTCGGTGATGATGCCAAGGGTAAAATCATCGGTATTGGTAATGTAAAACTCGGCACATCCCCTTTAATTGAGAATGTTGTTTTAGTTGATGGCCTCAAGCATAACCTCTTGAGTGTTAGTCAACTTTGTGATAAAGGTTTTGATGTAGTTTTTGATAATGTAGCTTGTAAAGTAATTGATAGAATTTCTAATACTTGTGTGTTTTCCGGTTTTCGTGAAAGTAATGTTTATATGATAGATATGTCTAATATGTCTTGTAATATTACTTGTTTAAAAGCCCTCGATGATGACTCTTGGTTGTGGCATAGAAGATTAGGGCATATTTCTTTTGATCATATTTCTAAGTTAAACACAAAGGAAATGGTGAAAGGTATTCCTTGTTTGAGTTTTGAAAAAGACCGAGTTTGTGACGCATGTCAATTTGGGAAACAAACTAAGTCTTCTTTCAAGTCAATTAAGGATATCATGACATCACGTCCTTTAGAGTTAATCCATATGGATCTATTTGGCCCTACACAAACCAAAAGTTTAAGTGGAAATAGATTTGCATTTGTTTTGGTTGATGACTTTTCGCGATTTACTTGGGTTTTCTTTCTTGAACACAAAAATCAAGCACTTTCATATTTCCAAACGTTTAAGAAAAGAGTTGAAAAAGAAAAAGATGTTTCAATTTGAAGAATAAGAAGTGATAGAGGAGGTGAATTCATTAACCTACCCTTTACCACTTTTTGTGAAGAACATGGAATTAAGCATGAACTTTCTTGTCCTAGAACTCCACAACAAAATGGAGTAGTTGAATGGAAAAATCAAACTTTACAAGAGATGGCTAGGACAATGCTAAGTGAATATGGTCTACCACATTATTTGTGGGCCGAGGCCGTAAATACATCATGCTATATATCAAATCATGTTTTCTTGTGTAAAAATACTTCAAAGACTTCTTTTGAAATGTACTTTTCTAGAAAACCAAATGTTTCATATTTTAAGGTTTTTGGATGCAAATATTTTGTTTTAAATACAAAAGATAATTTAGGAAAATTTGATGCTAAAGCTTATGAGGCAATTTTTGGGTTATTCTAATACTAGTAAAGCTTATAGAATCTTCAATAAATCATCTTTGACTATTGAGGAATCTATACATGTTAAGTTTGAAGAATCTAACTTGTTTGTTAAGAATATTGTAGAAATAGATGCGATGAAGGCTTGGAGAAAGTGACCTTGGAGGATACACCTACTATGGGAGACAAGCCAAAGGATGATGAAGGAAGTGAAGCTAAAGTAGAAGAGGCTCAAGGACATGATATTCAATCAATTGAAGTGGAGCCTACTCAACAACTTCCAAAGGATTGGAGATACAATCCTCATCATCCCAAGGACCTCGTCATAGGTGAAGTATCAAAAGGGGTAACCACTCGCTTTAAACTTCATGATTTTTGTGGACATTATGCATTTATTTCTCATGTTGAACCCAAGAACGTCCTCGAAGCCGAGGCCGATTCATATTGGTTGCTAGCCATGCAAGAGGAACTCAATTAATTTGAGCACAACCAAGTTTGGCACCTTGTTCCTAGGCCCCACGATAGACCAACAATTGGTACTAAGTGGATCTTTAAGAACAAGTTGGATGAATCGGGTAACGTTGTTAGGAATAAAGCTAGGTTAGTTGCCCAAGGTTACACTCAAATCGAAGGAATCGATTTTGAAGAAACATTTGCACCCGTAGCACGGCTTGAAGCCATACGGATGACACTAGCATTTGCCTCATATAAAGATTTTAAATTATTTCAAATGGATGTTAAAAGTGCTTTTCTAAATGGTTTTATTGAAGAGGAGGTGTATGTTGAACAACCCCCCGGGTTTGTTGATCCTACACATCCGGATTTTGTGTTTAAATTAGATAAATCTCTTTATGGTTTAAAACAAGCCCCTAGGGCTTGGTATGAAAGACTTTCTTCATTTTTAATTTCAAATGGTTTTAAGAAAGGTAAAATTGACACCACTTTGTTTACAAAACATGTAGAAAATGACATTCTTATTGTGCAAATATATGTAGATGATATTATTTTTGGTTCTACTAATGAATCTCTTTGCCAAGCTTTTGAATCATGCATGAAGGATGAATTTGAAATGTCTATGATGGGGGAGCTCAACTATTTCCTTGGACTCCAAATCAAGCAAAGGAAGGATGGGATCTTCATCAATCAAGCCAAGTACACAAAGGAACTCATCAAGAGATTCGGACTTGAAGGCGCTAAAGTGAGCAAAACTCCCATGGCAACAACTACCAAGCTTGATAAGGATGAACAAGGTAAAAGTGTAGACATTAAAGTTTATCGTAGCATGATAGGTAGTTTATTGTATTTGACGGCTAGTAGGCCGGATATCATGTTTTCCGTTTGTCTTTGTGCTCGTTTTCAATCATGTCCTAAGGAGTCTCATTTAGTAGCGGTAAAATGCATTATTAAATACCTTAAGGGCACTATTGAAATGGGTTTGTGGTATCCGAAAACCAGACTATTTGATATGAAGAGTTTTTCAGATGCCGACTATGCGGGTTGTAGGGTAGATAGGAAGAGCACAAGTGGAACATGTCGATTCTTAGGTAATTGTCTTGTATCTTGGTCTTCCAAAAAGCAAAATTCGGTAGCCCTTTCAACCTCCGAGGCGGAGTATGTTGCGGCCGGAGCTTGTTGTGCACAAGTTCTTTGGATGAAACATATTCTCCTCGACTATGATTTACACTTTGATCATGTTAAAATATTTTGTGATAATACTAGTACAATTCACATGACAAAGAATGCAAATCAACATAGTAAAACCAAACACATTGACATTAGGTATCACTTTCTTAGAGATCATTATGAGAAAGGTGATATTGATATTGATTATGTTTCTACCGATTTTCAACTTGCCGATATTTTTACTAAACCATTGGATTATGCTAGATTTTCCTTTATTTGTGGTGAGTTGAATGTTTGCATTTTGGATTCTTAAAGAAAAATTTCTTTTGTTTGTTTAACCCTTTTTGATGTATGACAAAAAGGGGAGAAAAAGTATATGTTTGTTTGTTGTTTTGTTTGTTTATGGTGTACTATTTTGATGTATTTGAGTTTTTGACAAAACTATGTGTTTCCAATGTCTTATGTATTTAGCTTTTCATAGCATTATTGATACATAGCATTATTTGAGGGGGAGCTTTCCAAGCTCTTCTTCCATTTTTGTTTAAAATAACGTATATGTTTTGTCGTCATCAAAAAGGGGGAGATTGTTGGCCCAAGGTTACAATCACCCTTGTTTAGTGTGTTTTGATGATTACAAAACAAATTAGTTATTTGTACTAATATTGTTTATTGGTTAAGTGTATTTCAGGGATCTAACTCATCTAGAAGGTTTATTCCCTATTAGCAAATGTTTTGGACTCAAGTCAACTCAAATTGGGCACAAGGATCAAGTGTTGAAGACCTTATGGTGAAAAGCCCTCTTGAAGCACTTGTAGTACCTAGAACAAATGTAAGAATAGAATGTTAAAGTTTGAGTGTTGGATATTGGCTCTAGGATACACATACACAATTTGGTTTTGTTAAAATGTGAGTCTTGTATTTAAGTTTTCATGTTTTAAATTTGGTTTCATGCCTTAGTAGATATTTACATGACCCTAAGTTTTACAAACTAAATATCATGTTTAGATCATGTTTATATACTCCTATTAGCATGTTACTTAAGTTTGTTCAAACCCAAAACTATTTTACAAATTTTTCTAAGTCAAGAAAATATACTGTTTTTCCTATTTCAGGCTGACCGGCCGACCGGCCCGGTCGACCGGCGCCAGTGCCAGGACGTGCACATTTGTGCACGTCTGTCGGTCGACCGCCCCGGTCGACCGACTGTAAGCAGTTGCTCTCGGGTTTTCTGGGTCGACCGCCCCGGTCGACTGCCAGAAGACCCGAGCCAACGGCTCTTTGACCAGCTGAGCTGGCGGTTGACCGGCCCGGTCGACCGCCAAGCCTGCAACAGCCCAACGGCTCTTTCTTCTTTTGTGCAATTCTGAAATCTGTTTTTTAGACTGCTTTTTGGCAGACTTTTTCAGGGTTTTCCAGAACTTTTTCAGAGCAAATAAGGTCAAAATTAATTGTTTTTAACTTATTTCTCTCCCTATAAATAGTGGAGAAGAGTTACTTGCAACACACCAAGAAAAATCCTCAAGTTTTCAAAGTTTTCAAAGAGAAGAAAAAAGTTTTTATGCTCTCCATTTCCAACTCTTTCTTGATCTAGTTTTCAGTTGTGTTCCCTTGCAAAAATCATCTCTACAACTGAGTTTTTCTCACTACACTTCATAGAGCCAAAAATCCCTTACTCATTCTATAGTGAAGTTGTAAAAAGAGTGAGAGTGTTGTAAAAGAGTTTGGTGATCTTGTTGTGATCACTCTTGTTCTTGTGATCTTCTTGTTCTTGTGGAGACACCTCTTCGGTAGAGGTTATTGTACTTAGGTGGAGCTCAGTGCTCGGGTCTTCGGTAGACCGTTGTAATCGTCCTCGGTGGATAGTGGAAACCCTTCACGGAGGTAAAGGCGGGAGTAGAGCGGTGGCTCGAACCTCGAAACAAATACTTGTGTTTGCGATTGTCTTTTGCTCTTGCTCTCTATTTTGCCTTTAATTTCTATTGCACTCTATTGCTTTTAATTACTTGCTTGTGATCTTGTTTCTTTCCTTGTGCTATTACTTCAAGTTTGTAATACTTGTGATATCTTGTGTGCATCTCATCATTGCATATTATTCATCCTTTGTTCGATCAATTCTCATACAACAAGGTTGCATTGCGCACCTCTAACCCATTCAAGGGGAATTGGGAGGAAGGAGTTCAGAACCTCTCACGGGGTATTCGGCTCTTAGTCTTGTTTTGAGAGATCGTTGCATCATTCATCCATCTTAGTTTTAAAAAGATTGTTAGATTAGCAATAACACCTATTCACCCCCCCCCCTCTAGGTGTTTTTCACATATTAGTTGGCCGGTCGACCGAGCGGTCGACCGACTGAAGGCAACCCACTCTCGGGTTGCCCGGTCGAGCGGGCGGTCGACCGGCCAGAGAGCCGTTGCTCTCTGGTTTAGGGCCTGGTCGATCGGGCGGTCAACTGGAAGGCCCAACGGTTATTTTTTTGACCATTGGCTGGTCGACCAGCCGGTCGACCGGAAGGCCATTCTTAGCCTAGTCAGCTGCCAACGGGCAGATTCTCTTGGGGCCTATATAAACCCCATTTGAGAGCTGTTTTGAATAAGATTTTGTGAAGAGTTTTGGGCTGCATACCCATTTCAGTGGTTATATCCACATGTTTTAGAGCTAAATTTCCAAATCAAAATATGGTTTATCAAGAGTGTTTTGAAAAGTGATTTCTTGTGTTTTCTCCACAATTTCCATCCTAGTTTTCTCACACAACACTTGAGCTATCCATTGCTATATCTACCTATAGGGATCCTTGTTGTGAGAGGATTTTAGGTGATCAAAGTGTTGTGATCACCAAAGTTCTACTTTGTACTTTGAGGAGGCGGACTTGCGGGTTCGCGGTGTTTCGAGTTCGTGTGTGAATTGGGGTGTTTGAGGTGCGGCCTCGGCGAGCTAGTGGGCTTGCGGTGTGTTCTAGCGGGAACGAGTAAAGGGACTAGAGAGTCCAAGGAGTTCAAGTGTGAACTCGCCTTGTAGGTGTTGCGGCACCGAGTGATCCGGTGGGATTGTTTTTAGTGAAAATCCTTCATGGTGTTGAAGGCGGAGACGTAGAGCAAGTGTGCTCGAACCTCAAAACAAATATCCCGTGTTTGCGATTGCTCTCTCTATCTCTTACTTGTCTTTACATCTTGCATGCTAATATTGTCTTTATCTTTATATGATTGATATTGTGTGCTTAATTGTTATATGCTTGTGTAACGCCCCGATCCCAAAGATACGGGGACGTCACTGCAACGCATATACGTAGGCCAGATGGTACCCCCACGTATATACGCTAAGCATAAGTATAACAAGTATCAGAGTACAACACACACAGCGTGGTATAATCATATGCCAACTTACAAAATATAAATACAAGGTTGCACAAGTTATGATAAGCAAGATCACTTTACAAGTGTCCTTTATCATAACCCAAGTCCAAAAGAACGATATACAATCAAAAATACAAAAGCGCTCACGTAAGGATGGAGATCCGTGAACCAAAAGAAGTGTCGGGCAGGATAGATCTAGAGCTGGTCAGCCTGCTCTCCTAGGTAAGCCAAGTCCGCTGTGGAAGGCTCCACTTCGCTCCAAGCCTCAGAATCTGAATATGCAAATCCAAAGGGTCAAGACATAATATAACAAATAAAAGATAGCCAAGTGGCAAGGATCATGAATAGAGATAATGAGATAGTACTAAGTAGCAATGCATGACAAGAGATGTAAACTAAGAAAGATAAAGTCATATGCAATAAATCTACAATTAATGTCTTATTATTATTACTTGTCTTACTGTGATATCTAGCTATGTGACCCAGCGTCCCAGAGCACATAGATCCATATCCTAGTGAAACAAGGTTGTTATTGGAAACAGCGGTTGTATCGACGAACTATGTTTACAGTGGGTCCCGTGCATGCCCGGGACCACGGCCCAGTATTGTTCCGTTGCTTGAAGACGGAACCTGCCGCTAGGCTAACAGGAGGGTCTTATGTATGCCCTTGTCATGACAGTAAACAGGAAAGGGAGGAAGCACTCCCCTCGGTCCCCTGGAGTACCGCAGGTAAGACCGGAAAATATAGTGCACAACCTAATACCACTGTAAACACGAACACATATCGATATTCCGCATATTTCCCCCTGTCCCCATGTAAGTTGGTATATTTTATATAAAGGTCGGGTATATCATGCCTGGTGTTTGAGTGATAGCATGAAGGGGGGGTGATATTTCATATTTAACATGATATGGAATAGTAATATATAACATGAGTCATGAAGCATAATAAAGCAAGATCCATCAGGTAACAAGTCATGCAGTACAGGTATGAAGCATAAACAAGGCTAAAACAGCATACATATATCAGGGAAATATCAAAAATTAGAAAGGAAAGGAGTCTGAATTCTGTCCCAGGATTTGACCTGGCGGTCGACCTCCGGTCGACTGCCGGTCGACTGGGATTTACAAAGGCGGTCGAGTGCCGGTCGACTGCTGGTCGACCGTACAAGGTGCGTGAGCTCCAGGTTTGGCCGGTCGACTGCCGGTCGACTGGTCCACAACAAATTCCTTAAGCCGGTCGAGTGGTCGGTCGACTGCCGGTCGACCGCCAGCTCAAAGCTGTGCACTCTGTGCACATCAGCAGAGTGATCGGTCGACTGCCGGTCGACCGATCCTCTGGAATAAGCTGCTGTTAAGGCAGAAAATCAGAATTCGTGCGGGTTGATTCTAACAGATTAAAGGTAGGATTTTTATGTTATTAGGGGACCTGATCTATCATCACAAGTACACTAGAACAGAGAATAGCCATGGTGATTAATATGTCCACATGGGTATGTTGGAATTGGGTGTTAATGTCCTAAAAATAGGATTTTTATGTTATAATTGTACAAGGATCCCTACCCTAAGCCTATGGAATATTAGCTAGGTCTTGGTGAGTAAGATACTCACCTGGAGGGGTCAAATCTAAAGCTTGATCCAAGGATGGAGGTGTTGGCTTCAATCCACAAGTTGTTGATGAAGCTAGGGTTGAAGAACTCCCCCTTGGTGTTGTCTTGGGAAGTGATGGTTGAATCTGAGCTCCCTTGATGAAGCCCTAGATGAAAACCCTTGAGATCTTGAGGTGGAAGTGAAGGGATTTGGGTGATTTTGGAGCTAGGGTTTGTTGAGGAAGGAGAAGGGAATTTTGAAGAAGATTTCTTCTCTTGGTGAAGAAATGAGAAAAAGGGCAATTTGCAAATGACAATGCATATATAGGTTTGTGGTTTTTGTAAAGGGAGAGGAATTAAAGTGAAAGGGAAGGGTTTTCTTGCAAAAAGAAGGGGTGAGGTGTCCCCTCCCTTGCCACTTGGCCGGCCATGAGAAGGAGAGAGAGTTAGTGGGGTTAGGTGAAGTGTGTGAGTGGGAAATGAGGTGGAAATGAAGTGGAAAAGGAATTTTGCAAATTTCGGAAAAATGTCCGAAATTCAAGTAATCTCGGATTGGTCTGAAAATTTTACCAAAAATCAAGAAAAATATTCGAAGACCAATGGTGAAATTCGTTTGAAGAAATACTGTATAGATTTTTAGTTAAAAATCTTGGAATCAGTAATTTACCGACTCCGAAAGGATTTTCATAAATTTATAAAATTCTCAGAAAAAGAGTATAAGTAGGAAATATGATTCTAAGCAATAAAGTCTAAAGGACTTTCTAAAAATTCCTAACAGTTTGGAAGATAAAAATTCGGAAATCGGCCAGCGGTACTGGCCGACACCGGTTTTGAAGAAATTCATTTTAATTCCAGAAAATTCCAGAAAATCACATAAAATCTAAAATATTGGAAAATGATATTTGGAATTGAAATTGGTCAAATACGGAAGGTAAATCGGAAAATACGGTCGAAAGACTGATTACGTAACTATGTACGTATACCGGGAGAGGGGTATTACAATCTACCCACCTTACAAAAATTTCGTCCTCGAAATTTCATAAGGTGAAAGATAACAGGAAAAGCAACGGATAGATATGGATATAAGGAAAGATAACGGCAAGGAAGAGTAGAAGAAAAGAGTCTTACCCAATCAAGATGTGAAAAGTTGAGGATAACGCTCCCGGATAACGTCCTCACGCTCCCAAGTGGCCTCCCCTGGCGCATGCCTGTTCCATGACACCAATACCAATGGAATAGCTCTATTCTTCAGTGTCTTGACACTCCTATCCAGAATGGCCAACGGCTGCTCTTGGTATGATAAATCCGGTTGTAGCTCCAGCTCGGAATGATCCAGAATATGGCTGTCATCCCTGACATACTTCCTCAACTGAGACACGTGGAAGACATTATGCACCCCGTCCAAAGATGGCGGTAATGCCAATCTATAGGACACATCTCCCACACGATCCAGGATCTCGAATGGGCCAATATACCTTGGACTTAGTTTCCCACGAGCACCGAACCGGATCACTCCCTTGGTAGGTGATATCCTCAAGAATACATGATCTCCAACCTGGAACTCCAATGGCCTTCTCCGAGTGTCTGCCCAACTCTTCTGCCTACTCTGAGCAGCCCTGAGATGATTTCTGATAATCCTGACTTTCTCTGTAGTCTGCATCAGAATCTCTGGTCCCAAAAGACTCCTCTCACCGACTTCATCCCAACAAATCGGTGATCGGCACTTCCTACCATACAATGCCTCAAAGGGTGCCATCTTAATACTTGCCTGGTAGCTGTTGTTATATGAAAACTCAGCCAAGTGAAGATGGTCTTCCCAAGATCCCCCAAAGTCAATCATGCAAGCCCTCAACATATCTTCGAGGATCTGGATAGTCCTCTCAGATTGTCCGTCTGTCTGAGGATGATAAGAAGTACTGAATTTCAGACGAGTTCCCAGACTTTCTTGGAGACTCTCCCAGAAATGAGATCTGAATCTGGTGTCTCTATCTGACACAATACTAACTGGAACTCCATGCAGACGAACCACCTCCTTCATATACTTATCTGCCAGAACCTCTGTCGACTGGCCTACCCTGAATGGTATGAAGTGAGCTGACTTGGTGAGGCGATCAACTATCACCCACACCGCATTATTACCCCTGGGACTCCGAGGCAATGCCGTCACGAAGTCCATGGTGATGTGCTCCCATTTCCACTCGGGTATCGGCAAAGGTTGAAGAAGTCCAGCTGATCTCTGATGCTCGATCTTAATCTGCTGACAAACCAAGCACTTGGTAACAAACTGGGCTATCTCCCTCTTCATAGCATTCCACCAAAAGTGTTTCTTCAGGTCCTGGTACATCTTGTTTCCCCCAGGGTGTATAGAATAAGCTGAACTGTGTGCTTCCTCCAAAATCTTCTGTCTGACTTCTCCTCGGGGAACACAAAGTCTATCTCCAAAATACAATGCACCATCTGGGTGAATGCAGATATCCGACCTCAATCCAGCCTCCACCTGAGCTCTGAATGTCTGCAATCTGGGGTCCTCCTTCTGAGCTCCCTTGATCTCCTCTATCAATGATGACTGGATCTGTAAAGCCATGAACTGCCTGGCCTTATCACCTCCTCGCACTAACATCAAATCCAATCTGATGAATTCCTGAATCAACTCCCTCTGCTGCGTGAGGTGGACTAGCACTCTGTTCTCTGGCATCCTGCTCAGTGCATCCGGTACGGTATTGACTTTGCCTGGATGATACTGCAAGTCAATATCGTAGTCCGCCATAAGCTCCAACCACCTCCTCTGCCTCATATTTAACTCCTTCTGTGAGAAAATATACTTGAGGCTCTTGTGGTCTGTGTATATCAACACCTTGTCTCCCAGAAGGTAGTGTCTCCAGATCTTCAAAGCAAATATCACAGCTGCCAACTCCAAGTCATGAGTTGGGTAATTCCTCTCATGAGGCTTCAACTGCCTAGATGCATATGCTATAACATGATCATGTTGCATAAGCACACACCCCAGGCCTTTACCTGATGCATCACAGAAAATGACCATCCCTCCTCTTCCTGAAGGAGTCCTCAAAATTGGAGCTGTGATAAGCCTCTGCTTCAACTGCTCAAATGCTGCATCACAATCTTCTGTCCATATGTATCTCTCCCCTTTTCTGGTGAGCCTGGTCAACGGAGCTGCAAGTCTAGAGAAATCCTGGACAAAGCGCCTGTAATATCCGGCTAGTCCAAGAAAGCTCTTTATCTCAGTCACCGACTTCGGAACTGGCCAATTCTGCACTGCCTGGACTTTACTAGGATCAACTGAAATTCCTTCTGCTGAAACTATGTGTCCAAGGAAAGCTATGCTGTCCAACCAGAATTCACACTTGCTCCTCTTGGCATGAAGCTGCTCTTGCTGAAGGGTCTGCAACACAATCCTCAAGTGCTCTGCATGCTCCTTCTCATTCCTTGAATAGATCAGGATGTCATCTATGAATACAACTACAAACTGATCCAGGTAAGGGGAGAACACTCGGTTCATCAAGTCCATGAAGACTGCAGGGGCATTGGTGACTCCGAAAGGCATAACTAGAAATTCATAGTGGCCATATCGGGTCCTGAATGCAGTCTTCGGAACATCCTCCTTCTTCACCCTCAGCTGATGGTAACCCGACTGCAAATCTAACTTAGAAAATACACGGGCTCCATGGAGCTGATCAAATAAATCATCAATCCGGGGCAAGGGATACTTGTTCTTGATGGTGACCTTGTTCAACTCCCTATAATCAATACAAAGCCTCTTACCACCATCCTTCTTACTCGCCAAGAGTACTGGAGCTCCCCATGGTGAAGTGCTCGGCCGAATCAATCCCTTGTCCGAATACTCCTGCAGTTGCTTCTTCAGGATCTCCAACTCCGTCGGTGCCATCCTGTACGGAGCCTTAGATATAGGAGCTGTCCCTGGAACTGTATCAATGGAGAACTCCACTATCCTCTCCGGTGGAAGTCCTGAAATCTCAGCAAAGACTTCTGGAAATTCATCCCACACTGGCACTCCCTTCAGAACCTCCGAAGTGGTCATCTGAATCTTCCTCTTAGCAGGCTTCACTTCTCCGCTAAACTGGAACTCCGGCTGACGCGGGATTCTGAAATTGATCTTCCTTCCTCTACAGTCAATCACTGCATAGTACTGACTGAGCCAAGTCATGCCTAAGATTACGTCGTACCCTTTGGTGTCTAGTACGAGCATATCTATGGCCAAGATCTTCCCACAAAGTTCCACTGGACAGTCAGCACAAACTCTAGAAGATACAACTACCCCATTCCCGGTACTTATCTCCCACTTGTGGTCTAAAGCCTTAACAGGTATGGAATGAACAGCCACAAAATGGTCGGAGATATAACAGTGGGATGCACCTGAATCGAAGAGAGCGAGAACGGGTATAGAATGAACTCTGATGTTACCTGTAATCACCTCCTCTGAAGCCTCAGCCTCCTCCGCTGACAGGTTGTAGGCCTGACCTCTATCACGTCCTGCTGCCGTCCTGGCTCCTCTCTGCACTGGGCGAACAACACGCGGTGGAGGAAGGGGAAGAGCTCTCCTCATCACTGGTCCCTGGTGCCTCTGCCCAACTGGCCCTGGTAGTACCCTCTGTACATTCTGCCCTTGAGGTGCCGGCAAGGTTTGATTAGCAAACCCCACTCTCCTGTACGGACAGGTCTCCACGGCATGGTCTCGTGCTCCACACACCAAACACCATCCGTTTGCCCTCCGACAATCCTGCTGAGAGTGTCCTGGTTTCTGGCAGAAATTGCAGATAAGACCTGGTCGAGCCACCTGGTAAGGAACTGCCCTGAATGGTTGCCTGGCCTGGACCTTCGCTGCTCTGGATGGTCCTCCTCTGCCCACCGGCACAAACGGCCTCTTCATGGCCTGGTTCTCTTGCTTCTTCTGAAACCCACGCTCCACCTCTCGAGCGATGGTGAGAACCTCAGCATAGGTCTTCAGCTGCTGGGGCATCAGAAACATCTGGATCTCCATCTGTAAACCCTGCTGAAACCTGCTTGCCCTCTTCTCTTCATCTGACACCATGTAAGGGGCAAAGCGACTCAGCCTGAGGAATTCTGCAGCATACTCATCCACGGATCTATCCCCCTGTTGCAGCCTGATGAACTGCTCCTCCATGTCCCTCTGAGCAGTGGCGGGAAAGAACCTGCTATAAAAGCTCTTGGAGAACGTATCCCAAGAGATAGGTTCCTTCAAGCGAGCCTCCTCTGCAAGCCACCAAGTCCTGGCTATGTCCTTCAGCTGGATCTTTGCAACCTCCACTTGGTTCTCCTTAGGCACCCTGGCGGCGTTCAGCAGATCGGTGGTGTCTGTCAACCACTGTTCAGCCTCCAATGGTCTCTCGACTCCCGTGAATACGGCCGGTTGCAGCCGCCGAAAGTCTGACACGTTCCCAGGCCTTTGCTCCTTCGGAGCTGCCAACTCCTGCCTGAGGAGCTCAGTCTGCTGCTGCTGATTCTCCATTTGCTGTTGCTGGTTTCCCAGCATAGTCTGAATGATCCTCAGGACATCAGCACCCTCTCCTCCTACGGGTCCATTCGGTACTTGCCCGACATTGTTGCGACCCGAACGTCTCTCCATACCGAAAGGGATAAGATCTGGAATTGGAAACAAGGGAAAGGAGTTTAGGATACGAAGGAATTGATCAACGAAGGAATCAAGAAGGACTTTATAACTTTGTACATTGTAGTTGGCATTAGCAAATCACTAGAATTTGCCACTTGGTTGTACTTTTAGGTTTGAGAGCCTAGGCTCTGATACCAACCTGTAACGCCCCGATCCCAAAGATACGGGGACGTCACTGCAACGCATATACGTAGGCCAGATGGTACCCCCACGTATATACGCTAAGCATAAGTACAACAAGTATCAGAGTACAACACACACAGCGTGGTATAATCATATGCCAACTTACAAAATATAAATACAAGGTTGCACAAGTTATGATAAGCAAGATCACTTTACAAGTGTCCTTTATCATAACCCAAGTCCAAAAGAACGATATACAATCAAAAATACAAAAGCGCTCACGTAAGGATGGAGATCCGTGAACCAAAAGAAGTGTCGGGCAGGATAGATCTAGAGCTGGTCAGCCTGCTCTCCTAGGTAAGCCAAGTCCGCTGTGGAAGGCTCCACTTCGCTCCAAGCCTCAGAATCTGAATATGCAAATCCAAAGGGTCAAGACATAATATAACAAATAAAAGATAGCCAAGTGGCAAGGATCATGAATAGAGATAATGAGATAGTACTAAGTAGCAATGCATGACAAGAGATGTAAACTAAGAAAGATAAAGTCATATGCAATAAATCTACAATTAATGTCTTATTATTATTACTTGTCTTACTGTGATATCTAGCTATGTGACCCAGCGTCCCAGAGCACATAGATCCATATCCTAGTGAAACAAGGTTGTTATTGGAAACAGCGGTTGTATCGACGAACTATGTTTACAGTGGGTCCCGTGCATGCCCGGGACCACGGCCCAGTATTGTTCCGTTGCTTGAAGACGGAACCTGCCGCTAGGCTAACAGGAGGGTCTTATGTATGCCCTTGTCATGACAGTAAACAGGAAAGGGAGGAAGCACTCCCCTCGGTCCCCTGGAGTACCGCAGGTAAGACCGGAAAATATAGTGCACAACCTAATACCACTGTAAACACGAACACATATCGATATTCCGCATATTTCCCCCTGTCCCCATGTAAGTTGGTATATTTTATATAAAGGTCGGGTATATCATGCCTGGTGTTTGAGTGATAGCATGAAGGGGGGGTGATATTTCATATTTAACATGATATGGAATAGTAATATATAACATGAGTCATGAAGCATAATAAAGCAAGATCCATCAGGTAACAAGTCATGCAGTACAGGTATGAAGCATAAACAAGGCTAAAACAGCATACATATATCAGGGAAATATCAAAAATTAGAAAGGAAAGGAGTCTGAATTCTGTCCCAGGATTTGACCTGGCGGTCGACCTCCGGTCGACTGCCGGTCGACTGGGATTTACAAAGGCGGTCGAGTGCCGGTCGACTGCCGGTCGACCGTACAAGGTGCGTGAGCTCCAGGTTTGGCCGGTCGACTGCCGGTCGACTGGTCCACAACAATTCCTTAAGCCGGTCGAGTGGTCGGTCGACTGCCGGTCGACCGCCAGCTCAAAGCTGTGCACTCTGTGCACATCGGCAGAGTGATCGGTCGACTGCCGGTCGACCGATCCTCTGGAATAAGCTGCTGTTAAGGCAGAAAATCAGAATTCGTGCGGGTTGATTCTAACAGATTAAAGGTAGGATTTTTATGTTATTAGGGGACCTGATCTATCATCACAAGTACACTAGAACAGAGAATAGCCATGGTGATTAATATGTCCACATGGGTATGTTGGAATTGGGTGTTAATGTCCTAAAAATAGGATTTTTATGTTATAATTGTACAAGGATCCCTACCCTAAGCCTATGGAATATTAGCTAGGTCTTGGTGAGTAAGATACTCACCTGGAGGGGTCAAATCTAAAGCTTGATCCAAGGATGGAGGTGTTGGCTTCAATCCACAAGTTGTTGATGAAGCTAGGGTTGAAGAACTCCCCCTTGGTGTTGTCTTGGGAAGTGATGGTTGAATCTGAGCTCCCTTGATGAAGCCCTAGATGAAAACCCTTGAGATCTTGAGGTGGAAGTGAAGGGATTTGGGTGATTTTGGAGCTAGGGTTTGTTGAGGAAGGAGAAGGGAATTTTGAAGAAGATTTCTTCTCTTGGTGAAGAAATGAGAAAAAGGGCAATTTGCAAATGACAATGCATATATAGGTTTGTGGTTTTTGTAAAGGGAGAGGAATTAAAGTGAAAGGGAAGGGTTTTCTTGCAAAAAGAAGGGGTGAGGTGTCCCCTCCCTTGCCACTTGGCCGGCCATGAGAAGGAGAGAGAGTTAGTGGGGTTAGGTGAAGTGTGTGAGTGGGAAATGAGGTGGAAATGAAGTGGAAAAGGAATTTTGCAAATTTCGGAAAAATGTCCGAAATTCAAGTAATCTCGGATTGGTCTGAAAATTTTACCAAAAATCAAGAAAAATATTCGAAGACCAATGGTGAAATTCGTTTGAAGAAATACTGTATAGATTTTTAGTTAAAAATCTTGGAATCAGTAATTTACCGACTCCGAAAGGATTTTCATAAATTTATAAAATTCTCAGAAAAAGAGTATAAGTAGGAAATATGATTCTAAGCAATAAAGTCTAAAGGACTTTCTAAAAATTCCTAACAGTTTGGAAGATAAAAATTCGGAAATCGGCCAGCGGTACTGGCCGACACCGGTTTTGAAGAAATTCATTTTAATTCCAGAAAATTCCAGAAAATCACATAAAATCTAAAATATTGGAAAATGATATTTGGAATTGAAATTGGTCAAATACGGAAGGTAAATCGGAAAATACGGTCGAAAGACTGATTACGTAACTATGTACGTATACCGGGAGAGGGGTATTACAGCTTGGGGATTGTTTGCTAACACTTGTATTCAACCAAGAGAGCCAACGCGGCATGTTCGGAACGGAGGAGTGTATTAATAATCAACGAGAGAGAGTGTTTAGAGTCAACCTTCTTTGTTCGAATGTGATGCTCAAAAACTCCAAGAATGTATTCACAATGTTTATTTACTCCTTCCGAATCACCGTAGTAGCATAGGCTATTACGGGTCGATCCCCAGGGAGAGCTCGCGATGGAAGCTTTAACGGTTGAATTGTGAAGAAAGAAAACGAGAGTTCTTCTATGTTCAAAAGAAATAAAATGACATGAAAAAATAGAGGGAAAATTCGTTGAGGATTTGCGTGAAAAGAAAAACAATGAAAAAGAAAGTAAAGAGAACTTGAAAACTTAACTAGCTTTGGAAAGAAAACTTGAGAAGGAAAACTTTGAAAGACTTTTAGATAGAAGAAACCATGACTAGCTAACCTTTCTAATTTACTAACTTACTAATCTCATTAGGGTGATGCATGCCTCATGTTGATTCATCGGCAACATTGCAAAATTATTAGTACACATAACTACATGAGTTAATCATCATCAAAACTAGAGTGAAAGGCCTTTGGGCCAACAGTTGATTCATCGGCAAAGGGTTTGTCTTGCTTGTTGGTCAAATTACTTTCCCACTTGGAGGATGAGTGATCTTCTCGGCTTGTCTTGTAGCCTCATTGATCATCGGCTCC
Organism: Agave tequilana; assembly: GCA_038442645.1. NCBI lineage: Eukaryota > Viridiplantae > Streptophyta > Magnoliopsida > Asparagales > Asparagaceae > Agave > Agave tequilana. The sequence continues at coordinate 74,935 of JAVJIF010008464.1, read as the reverse complement.
CGAGATAGATTTTCAATGGTGGAATCAAGGAGTGTCACTCAAGGGAATGCTAAGTAAGAAGATACAAGATTCATTAGTCATTCAAGGCCATACTCGAGCTAGCATTGAAGTAAGAAAATTGTACAACAAATAGCATAGGTAGGTGCTCCATCTCCATGTTCCATCAAGGCACTTGTTCTAAAGATAAGGCTCTAAATGAGGCTCACATGAATCATATGGAATTACAACAAGCATTTGCCAAGAATCAAAGTAACCCATCTTCATTGGGGATGAAAGAGACTCAAAATTGCAAGATTAAAAGTTAGCAATCACCCAAGAGTTAGATGTTAGCAAAGTTAGTGGTTAGCTAGTCATGTTAGAGAGTTAGCTAGACATTGCAAAGAAAAGAACACAACAATTCATGGTAGAAGAAAAATGCAATAGAAATTAAAGCTTGAAGAAAGTAAAGCAAGTAAAGTAAAGCACTAGAATTAGCAAAGATGAGAAGATAGATGGATAAATCCTTGCTTCAAGTTGTCACCACTTTGATTACAAGCTCTCACACTCTCTCTTTCTCTCTTTTCCAGAATTCTAGAAGGAGGAAGAAGATTACAAGAGCACTAAAAGAAACTAGAGAAAATCCCTACAACTCTCTCAAAAATTACAAGCTCTTCTCTCCAATTCTCTCCTCTTGCAGAGGCCCTTGGGGTCTATTTATAGGCTCCAGAGGATGAGGCTCTCAAATCTTGATCGTGGGATCAAATCGCTGGCTCAACGGCCTGATTCCTACCGCGGATCCGCGACAGAATCTTGGCCGATGCGCCAACGAATTCTGTTGCCATTCTGTTACAGTTTGTTAACCACACTGGATCTTCTAGAAGGCTGGGGATATGCGTGGACGATTCCAGATCTGGGCTTGACTTTTGGCTTTTCCTTTTGGCTTTTAATTAATCCCATTAATTCCTTGATAATTTCATAGATTATATGGGCCTTCCTCTCCATTAATGGTGGACCTGCAAATTTAGAGAGTAAAGGAGTAAAAAGTTTATTTTTATTTACATAAAGCATGATATGGATGTGAAAAATAATACAAAAATGAATAACAATCACACCCCTATACCTAGCTTTTGCTCGTCCTCGAGCAAAAAAAAGGAAAAAGAAAAAATCCTAACTAAATTATTGAACCACTTTCGTAGGTGACACATTGCACTGAGCATGTGCAACAAGCAATTAAACCTCTAGGTTACCCTAGAGGAGGAGTGTTGTCTCCTGAGGGTTTTCAGCGGATTGCACCCACAAAATCCAAAAAGGAATAAAAAAGGTTAGTGAGAAATTCTTGATCCATATTTTTCAAGAACTTTACTTGATCTATAGGTTTCGGGTTACCCTAAACTCGTCATTCTTTTTATAATGTCTATTTAGAGTTTTGTTTTCAACTTAGGTTAAGTTTCTAAGGAATAGAGCGAAGACCGGATTTTACATCAAACCTAATATATATACATCTATAAATATGAGGGATTTTTCTTAGACTAAAGTTCATTTATTTACTAATATATACAATATATTTTATTTATTTATTTATTTATTTACACCTCCTTAGCTTCCTTAGGCTTTCTAATTTACCCATGTAACGAGCCTCTTACCGATGACTCCCAAACCAGTCGGTCTTAGGGCACCAGATGAAGATACATCCCTAAAGTTCAAGAACTCGAGTAAACTAGGCCACGAATACTAAGGACTTAACCACCTTTAGGCGTGACTGGCCATGCTTCTTAAGGCACAGCTAACCAGCTTAATTAGTGGCTAAGTAATTATTTTATTTATACTTGTTTTTTATTTTTTTATTATATATATGTGTAAATAGAATCACTAAGTCGTCGATTAATCCCTCAATATTTTTAATGTATATATGCTAAAGAAAGAATTAAAATCTAGCTATCTTTCTTATCCTTTTTTACTTAACCTAAAAATTTAACAAAACTCCTCTTTTCAACTTATATTAAGAAATCTTAGTTAAGAGTTTCCTTAATCCCTAAAATTAAGTTTGATTCTTTAAAAATGGATCAAAATTTTCTTTTTCCTTTTATTTAATTTTTTTTATGGTTTTTCTAAAAGAAAATGTAAAATCTAAAAAGAAAGACAAAATAAAAATCCTAAAAAGAAAAAATAAAAATCCTAAGTTAGTATCTACCCCCCATACCTATCTCATGCATTGTCCTCAATGTATGCAAGATAAAAATGCATGAAATAGGTAAAGGAACAGAATCACCCCCGACGTTGTTTTGGACCAGCGGTGGTGCTGGGTCCAGCCGACTGTGAACGCTGAAGGCCGGCCTCAATACGATCTAGTCTAAAGGATTGCTCCTCCACTCGTTTCCTCAGTCGAACCTGTCCCCTAAAAATCTTCTTCATGCCCCACCAAATGGTGGACATGAATGCACGTGATTCAGTAGGGGGTCCTGATGCCAGAATGCAGGCTCATCTTCCTCCTCTAAACTCTCCTCAGAAGAGGACTCCACCGGCACATCCTCGGGTTGGACACTAGGGGTCCAGACCGCATGTAAGCAACTGTTGTAAGCACCAGTGGGTCTCTCATGTGTAACAAACACCCGGTCATATGCATCAAATATAGCGTCCGGTAGGAACGTCCGACACAGACGCGTAATTAGAATGTCATGTGAGTGTTTAGCACCCGGGTGCGTGAGGAGTTGGTAATAATGGAATGGAAGATGGTCTTGTTGAGACAGACCGTGTGCTGCCTAGTCATAAGGTCGTGAATAATCTGCAACACAGGGCGATTAAAAGAAGTGGTATGGTCCAGACCCAAAATATTGCGTTGGATCCATCGTCCAACGCAATGCACATTGCGAAAGGTGGTACTGGCCTTAAGCCCTCGGTCTTGCTCTGTGCAGTGGGCCCCCATAATGGTCATGTAGTCAATGAGGGGAAGGGGGTTGCTATGTTGTGGGTAAATAGGGACATGAGTGAGTTCCTTAGAAGAGGAGGCGTGATAAAAATGTCTCCTAAGGGCATGTGGACCGTGAATTGATATGTGTTGAAATCAATCGATGCATGAGCAATGGAATTATAGAATGATGTCACTAAGTCGGGACAATAAAAAGCATCATGTTCGGTGTTATCATATACAAGTGAGTACCAATCCCATGCACGAATCCAATCAATGAAAATGTGCCCATACCCATTAGTGTCACAAAGAATTTTAGAATAATCCTTTTCAGCAAACAAATTTTGTGCCATGCTATGAAAATGTAGATCAACAAAATAGATTAGGAGATTGGAAATCAAACCACCCCCGGAATACTTGGGGGGAAATCAAATTCGGGTTGCAGAGGGCACTGGATCAAGAATTTGAACGATCGGGCACCAGATCGGCTACCAGCAGAGAAAATCGACAGCCAAAGAACTTGGCGGCACTCCTACAGAGAACAGACTGCCGCGGATCCGCGGCCCTGGTCGCGCAAACGCGGCAGACAGGCAGAGACTGTGGAGGGGAAAAATTCTGAGGGCGGCGCTTAAAGCGTTTGTTTCAGATCTGAATGCGTTTGGGTTTTGAGGGGAGAGAGTCAGGGTAGATAAAATTTATAAGGGGATGAAAAGGTAGAAATCCCAATATGACCCTAGGTGAATTTGGATATTTACAAACCTAGGTTTATCTGAAAAGGGAGTTATGAAGAGGTGGAACTCTTGGTGCTATTGAGCACCAAAGTCCAATTTTTTTTTTGCGTTTATTATTATTATTATTATTTTTGAATATTTACAAAAAAGGATCCCAAAGTGATATGCAGGGAAATTAGGGAAAATGTACAAATGAGATGGTCACATATAGACTGGGTCACAAAGACCCAGTTCATGAATTTCTTGTGACACAAATTCAGTGGTAAAAAAAGGCTTCAAACGTTGACCGTTCACAGTGAATTTATTGCCATTTTTCGGATCAAGAATCTCAATTGCACCGTGTGAGAAGACTTTTTGCACACGTATAGCCCTGACCACCTGGTTTTCAATTTACCAGGGAAGAGGTGAGTCTTGAATTGTACAACAGAACCTTTTCTCCTGAGACAAAAATTTTTCGGTGAATGGATTTATCATGAAAGAGCTTGGTTCTGTGTTTTGTTATCCGGGCATTGTCATATGCCTCATTTCTTAGCTCTTCTAGCTCGGATATTTGCAATTTCCTCAAGGCATCGACTTTATCCAAATCCAAGTTCAGCTGCTTTATAGCCCACATAGCCCGATGTTCCAACTCCACAGGCAAGTGACAAGGTTTTCCAAATACAACTCGATATGGAGACATACCGAGGACAGTCTTGTAAGCGGTCCTGTATGCCCAAAAGGCATCAGTAAGTTTGATGGACCAATCTTTATGGTTCTGTCCAACTGTTTTCTCCAAAATGAGTTTTATTTGTCTATTAGTGACTTCCACTTGCCCATTGGTCTGAGGATGGTATGCCATGAATAATTTGTGGGAAATAGAGTATTTGCGCATCAGGGCTTCAAAAGCCCGATTGCAGAAATGACTCCCATTGTCACTTATTATCGCACGGGGGGCTCCAAAGGGAGAGATGATATTTTCTCGTAAAAACTTTATGACAACTTGGTTGTCATTTGTCCTTGTGGGAACTGCTTCAGCCCATTTTGAAACATAATCTACAGCTACCAAAATGTATTGGTTGCCATAGGACAGAGGAAAGGGTCCCATAAAGTCGATGCCCCATAGATCAAAATTTCGACCTCCAAGATGGGTGTAAGGGGCATCATGTCTTTTCACGTAATTCGACCCATCATTTGACACCTGTCACATAGCTTGCAGAAAGTATATGCATCCTTAAAGAGAGTGGGCCAGTAAAATCCACTCTGAAGTACTTTCTCAGCAGTTTTTCGTGACCAAAATGTCCACTGCAAGCTAGTTTGTGACAGAATGTCAAGACACTCTGATGTTCCTCCTCAGGAAGACACCTTCGCATTATCTGGTCAGGACAATAATTGAATAAATACGGTTCATCCCAAAAGAAGAACCGCATTTGCCTCATGAAACGGTGTTTGTCCTGGTCTGACCAATTAGAAGGTATTCGCCCGGATGCTAGGTAATTCGCTATGTCAGCATACTAGGGCTCTCCACACATTATAAGAATGTGTTCCTCAGGGAAAGCATCATTTATGGGTATTTTCTCCTTTGGTGCATTGGGAATTCTTGACAAGTGATCAGCTACCACATTCTCAACGCCCTTTTTTATCCTTAATCTCCAGATCAAATTCTTGCAAAAGAAGTATCCATCGAATAAGTCTTGCCTTAGCATCCTTCTTTTGCATTAAGTATTTTAGGGCGGAGTGATCGGTGAAAATAATCGTCCTGGATCCTAGCAGGTATTGGCGAAATTTTTCCAACGCAAAGACAACAGCCAAAAATTCCTTTTCAGTAATTGTATACTTGAGTTGGGCTTCATTCAGTATTCTGCTAGCATAATACATTACGTGTTGCCTAGTATCAATACGCTGCCCTAAAACAGCGCCGATAGCAAAATCCGAGGCATCACACATAATCTCGAAAGGCTTGGTCCAATCAGGTGCAGAAATGACAGGTGCTGAGACAAGTCTACACTTAAGCTCTTCCCAGGCTTGGTGACATTCTTCATCTAATATAAAGGGTACATCCTTTCCTAAGAGATTTGTTAAAGGTCTAGTAATTTTGCTAAACCCTTGAATAAATCGTCTGTAGAAGCCGGCGTGCCCTAAAAATGATCTAATGTCCTTTAAGCATGTTGGCTCAGGGAGCTTTGTTATAACTTTCACTTTCGACTTGTCAACCTCAATTCCCTTATGTAAAACTTCGTGCCCAAGAATGATTCCTTGCTTAACCATAATTTGACACTTCTCCCAGTTGAGTGTCAAGTTTTTCTCCATACAGCGTTATAGGACCAGCTTAAGATGGTACAAGCATTGTTCAAAGGAATCGCCGTAAATTGAAAAATCATCCATGAAAATCTCCAGAATTTTCTCCACCATGTCTGAAAAAAGGCTCATCATGCAACGTTGAAACGTTGCGGGAGCATTCCATAGGCTGAAGGGCATTCTTCGGTATGCAAATGTTCCAAAAGGACAGGTGAAGGTGGTTTTGTCTTGATCCTCGGGAGCGATCGGGATTTGATTATATCCTGAATATCCATCCAGGAAACAGTAGTACTCATGTCCCGCTAATCTCTCGAGCATCTGGTCAATGAACGGAAGAGGAAAGTAGTCTTTACGTGTGGCAGTGTTCAACTTTCGGTAATCGATACAAACTCGAATCTTCGTTGGAAGACGTGTTTGTACCAATTCTTTCTTCTCATTTTCTACCATAGTAAATCCTGCTTTCTTGGGCACAGCGTGGACTGGACTTACCCACTTGCTATCAGATATGGGATAGATAATCCCATTGTCTAACAATTTCAAGATCTCATCTCTATCAGCCTACTGCATGATTGGGTTCAGTATACGCTGTGGGTCTCGTTTTGGCTTAGCATCCTCCGTCAAATGAATCCGGTATTGAACAATGGAAGGACTAATCCCCTTGATGTCAGCCATGGTCCAACCAATGGCTTCTTGATTTTCTCTTGACACAGTAAGAAGATCCTCTTCTTGTTGCTCCATGAGATGGGATGTAATGATCACGAGAAAGGCCTCTTTCTCATCCAAGTACTGGTACTTCAGATGGTTGGGAAGAACCTTAAGCTCAGAGGAAGGGACAGGATCTATCAATGGTGTTTTTTGGTGCAAGGGAAGAATAGGGGTTGTATTAGTGGCCCATTCCACAGTGGACTCAACAATTTGATCAAGGTTGAAGTCATCAAACTCCAACTCAAATTCTTCCTCGGACTCAACTCAACCTCCACATCATGTTCACTTGTTAAACCTTCGATTAAATTCTCTTCAAAAGAATCATCATCCAAATCCCGAGGTTGTTTTCCCAGGTGGAAAACATTCACCTCTTTCATCATATCTCCGAAGGTTAGACGCATCGAGCCATTCCTACAATTGATTATCGCATTTGCAGTGGCTAGGAAAGGGCGTCCGAGAATGACAGGTATCTGTGCTCTGTGATTATGTACGGGTTGTGTCTCAAGAACAATGAAGTCTACAGGGTAAATGAATTCCCCGACCTATATTAAAACATCTGTAATCTCCCCTTTGGGAATCTTTATAGAGCGATCAGCCAGTTGTATCGTAACTTTGGTTGGACGGAGGTCGCCTAACCCTAGTTGTTGATACACAGAAAAGGGGAGAAGATTGATACTAGCTCCCAAATTAAGTAATGCCCTATTAATAGTAGTCTGTCCTATGATACAAGAGATAGTTGGGCTCCGTGGGTCCTTATACTTTACAGGAATCGGCCCAGTGAGCAACTCGCTAATGTTTGAAGCTAGGAAGACTTTCTTAGGGACATTTGCTTTCCTTTTCTTTGTGCACATTTCCTTTAAAAATTTGGCATATGATGGAACTTGTTGTATGGCATCAAGAAGAGGCACATTGATTTGGACCTGATTGAACATTTCTCTTATCTTCTCCATATGAGCATTTAGCTTTTGGTTTGCTAGCCTATTTGGAAATGGTACAACAGGCTTGTATGGTTGCTCATCAGTCTTTTCTTTCTCTTTGGATTGGGAAGTGGATGGTTGTGTACTTGAAGAAGGATTGTCTTGAATTGGTTGGACTGGAACAGAGGGTGTTGGCTTTGACACAGATTTGGTGGGTTGATTTGAAACCTTGTTATCTACCCTCTTCTCGGATCTCAGAATATGCTGGGACCCATGTCTTCAACTTCATTCAGAGGGAAGTGATTTTTTAGATTGGGCAATGGCTGGCTTGGTAACATTCCTTTTTGTCGTTCATTTAAAGAATTAGCCAATTGCTCTATCTGGACCTGTAATTTGTTCATATCCTGATGGTGAGTTTTAGACAGGGTTTCTATCATTTTTTTCAAATCTGATATTCTTTTGTCTGGATAATTTTGTGGTGGATGTTGCTGATACGTGGGGTGAAAGTTTGTTTGGTAATGTGATGGATTCTGATATGACTGGAATTGTGGTGGGCTCTGGTATGAGTGAAAATTTGGTGGATTCTGGTGGTAGTTGGATTGATGAGACTGAGCAGGGTATTGATGTGAAAATGGTTGCCTAGGTTGCTCAGGACCAGACTGACTCCAAGAAAAGTTTGGATGGTTTCGCCATCCCGGATTGTATGTTTTGGAGTATGGATTGTAATTGGGTCTGGTGTATGCAGCATTCGTGTTTTCCTGATACATTTGAGACTGGTAAACAGGACACTCCTCGAACAGATGGTTTAAATCATGGCAATAGGTACAACCCGGGTTGACCACAGGTGATGGGTTGACCTGGTTCACAGCAGAAGGTTCCCTTAATTCAAGCAGTTCTATCCTCTTCATCAGTTGTGTTATTTTAGCCTCGGCAGCTATAGAGGATTCTATTGAATGCATACCGGTTCTGGAAGTGGTGGGAGTGGTTTTTTCAGGGCATGACTCCCACTGAATTGTTTTCTCAGCTAAGGCTTCAAAGAGATCCCACCCCTGATTTTCATCTTTCTTTAAAAATTCTTCTTGGCACATGGTTTCAAGGAGTGTCTTTGTTTGGTAATCAAGTCCGTCATAGATAATTTGGCACTGTCGCCATTTCTCTATGCCGTGATGAGGGCATAGGGCTAGTAGGTCTTTGAAACGTTCAAAATATTTTCAGAATGGTTCATTTGATTCCTGCTTGAATTGCATAATGTTCTTTCTCATGAGGGCTGTCTTGTGAATGGGATAAAACTTTTTAAGAAAGACTTTTACAAAATCATCCCATGAAGAAATCAAACTGGCGGGAAGATTGTAGAGCCATTTCTTAGCTATGTCTTTCAGCGCGAAGGGTATGAACCTAAGTCTAACAGCATCCTCAGTTAATTGGGAAATCCTCATCATCACACATACTTCTTCAAACTCACGAATGAAGAAATATGCATCCTCAGACTCTAAGCCATGGAATCGCGGGAGTGTATTTATAAATTGTGGCTTCAGCTCAAAATTATTTCCATTGGTCACAGGGAGAAGAATGCATAATGGAAGTGAAGTGCAGATCGGGTAGAACTTGTCTTGAAGTGAAGTGTTATTTGCCATGATTGGTGTGTCGGGTGGTGGTGTTTGTGCAAGTGTAGAAATTCTCACAAGTCTAGCAGATTCTGGATCCCGGTACCACTCTTGCATACACAATCAACGTTCATCGATCACACAAGCGAAAGAAAGTGACAATAACAAACAAGAAAAGAAAAATCAATCACAAGCTATCTAGGATACCTGGACCTAGACGACTCCTAACTGTTCGATGAACCAAGAAGGTTATTACTTGAGTCAGACCACAGGTAATCAGCCAGGTAGGGGCAAAATACGGTAGGAGGTATCCGTGCTAAGCAACGGGCCTTAATTACGCCAAACCACGGTATCTTTGAGGCGTAACCTCTTAATCCCCAACCTTAGACACTGATTTGACTGGAGTATGAATCAAAATCAATTTCCAACTTCAGCCGATCTCCTACTGAGTCCGGATGTCCTTAGGGCCAACGTCTATCAGATTTTATTAAAAAGCTTGGGATTGTGAGTGCTTGGATGATGATTTTTGGGCCAAGGAAAGGGTGATGAAATCCCCCACCTTATCTTGTTTATTGGATGATGCCCTTAAGATCAATTTTGTGCAAGTGTACAATATATGAAAACAAGGTTCACTCAAAGCGATGTAAATCAACCAAGAAGTGAGTCCTATTCTAAATGCAATGTGTACGTACCTTGCTCCAGCACTCTTCAACAGTAAAGTAAATGAATTGAAAAGACACGTGCCTAAAAATGCAAACGTCTAATCAATTTTTAAACTTTACAACAAATGTTTTACTGTTGATTTTATTAGCAGGATCCTGGTGAAAGCATATAAGAAATAAGATTTGCAGTAGCTGTATTTTTGCAGAGCAAGCAACCCTGCACAAAATTCAGTGAGTAGTCAACTCCTCTTTGCCGCGGATCCGCGGCTTTGGCCGAGAAAACGCGACAAATCAGAGGGCACTTGGTCTCTGCTTTCTAGAGCAGAGGCCTAAGGCCACTTATATGTTACTGCAGTGCTTTGTTTCCTGTTTCTTCAACCTGTAACCTGCAACAGAGAAGAAAATTCATTTAGTTCTTCACTTTAATGAAAACCGTTGCTATCCCCGGCAACGGCGCCAAAAATTTTGTTCAGAACGGAGGAGTGTATTAATAATCAACGAGAGAGAGTGTTTAGAGTCAACCTTCTTTGTTCGAATGTGATGCTCAAAACTCAAAGAATGTATTCATAATGTTTATTTACTCATTCCGAATCACCGTAGTAGCATAGGCTATTACGGGTCGATCCTCAGGGAGAGCTCACAATGGAAGCTTTAATGGTTGAATTGTGAAGAAAGAAAACGAGAGTTCTTCTATGTTCAAAAGAAATAAAATGACATGGGAAAATAGAGGAAAAGTTTATCGTGGATTTGCGTGAAAAGAAAAACAATGGAAAAGAAAGTGAAGAGAACTTGAAAACTTAACTAGCTTTGGAAAGAAAACTTGAGAAGGAAACTTTGAAAGACTTTTAGGTAGAAGAAACCATGACTAGCTAACCTTTCTAATTTACTAACTTACTAATCTCATTAGGGTGATGCATGCCTCATGTTGATTCATCGGCAAAGGGTTTGTCTTGCTTGTTGGTCAAATTACTTTCCTACTTGGAGGATGAGTGATCTTCTCGGTCTTGTCTTGTAGCCTCATTGATTCATCGGCTCCCGAGATAGATTTTCAATGGTGGAATCAACGAGTGTCACTCAAGGGAATGCTAAGTAAGAAGATACAAGATTCATTAGTCATTCAAGGCCATACTCGAGCTAGCATTGAAGTAAGAAAATTGTACAACAAATAGCATAGGTAGGTGCTCCATCTCCATGTTCCATCAAGGCACTTGTTCTAAAGACAAGACTCTAAATGAGGCTCACATAAATCATATGGAATTACAACAAGCATTTGCCAAGAATCAAAGTAACCCATCTTCATTGGGGATAAAAGAGATTCAAAATTGCAACATTAAAAGTTAGCAATCACCCAAGAGTTAGAAGTTAGCAAAGTTAGTGGTTAGCTAGTCATATTAGAGAGTTAGCTAGACATTGCAAAGAAAAGAACACAACAATTCATGGTAGAAGAAAAATGCAATAGAAATTAAAACTTGAAGAAAGTAAAGCAAGTAAAGTAAAGAACTAGAATTAGCAAAGATGAGAAGATAGATGGATAAATCCTTACTTCAAGTTGTCACCAATTTGATTACAAGCTCTCACACTCTCTCTTTCTCTCTTTTGCAGAATTCTAGAAGGAGGAAGAAGATTACAAGAGCACTAAAAGAAACTAGAGAAAATCCCTACAACTCTCTCAAAAATTACAAGCTCTTCTCTCCAATTCTCTCCTCTTGCAGAGGCCCTAGGGGTCTATTTATAGGCTCTAGAGGATGAGGCTCTCAAATCTCGATCGTGGGATCAAATCGCTGGCTCAACGGCCAGATTCCTGCTGCGGATTCGCGGCCAGAGCCACGTTTCCGCGGCAGAATCTTGGTCGATGCGCCAACGAATTCTGTTGCCGTTCTGTTACAGTTTGTTAACCACGCTGGATCTTCTAGAAGGCTGGGGATATGCGTGGACGATTCCAGATCTGGGCTTGACTTTTGGGCTTTTCCTTTTGCTTTTAATTAATCCCATTAATTCCTTGATAATTCCATATATTATGGGCCTTCCTCTCCATTAATGGTGGACCTGCAAATTTAGAGAGAAAAGGAGTAAAAAGTTTATTTTTATTTACATAAAGCATGATATGGATGTGAAAAATGATGCAAAAATGAATAACAATCACGGCACCTCAACTCTTATTTAGAGGAATCTTGAGGAGTTAGTCCGGATCCCTTCATGGGGAATCCGGCTACACTCTTGTGTTATACGTGGTGTTTAATTTAAAAAAGTTTTAATTTGCATTAAATAGTTTTAATTCCGCATTAATTGACCATTAGATTAGCTCATCACCTATTCACCCCCCTCTAGGTGACTTACACATAAGTATTGAGGGAGCCCATATTCACTTATCATAGTCCTAACCATTTCTTGAAGAGTTCTATTCTTCCTCTCAACTACTCCATTTTGTTGTGGAGTTCTAGGACATGACATTTCATGCTTAATTCCCTTTTCATCACAATAAGTCATGAAGAGTTGGTTGAAAAACTCACCACCTCTATCACTTCTTATCCGTAAAATCAAAAATCCTTTTTCTTTTTCAACCCTTTTTCGAAAAATCTTAAAATGTGAAAAAGTTTGATCTTTATGCTCGAAAAGAAAACCCAAATGAAACGAGAGAAATCATCGACTAAAACAAAAACATATCTATTTTCATTTAAGCTTTTAGTTTTAGTTGGTCCAAAAAGATTCATGTGAATCAATTCTAATGGCCTAGATGACATGATATCCTTGATTAGTTTGAAAGAAGACTTGGTTTATTTTCCAAGTTGGCACACACCACAAATGCGGTCTTTTTCAAACTTCAAATAAGGAATACCCTTCACCAATTCCTTAGAACTTATTCTAGCAAGGTGATCAAAAGATGATCAAAAGATGCATGGCCTAATCTTCTATGCCATAACCATGAAATCTCATCAAAATTATTTAAACATTTTGTAGAGCAATCCAAATTAAGCATATCAATAATATAAACATTATTTTCACGAAATCCAGTGAGAATACAATCATTGGTTTTACAATCAAAAATTTTGCAAGAAGATTCATCAGACACAACTTTAAGACCCCGATCACATAGTTGACTAATACTAAGCAAATTATGTTTAAGCCCATCAATAAGAACTACATTTTCAATTAAAGGAGATGCACCAATCTTAATGTTACCTATACCGATGATGGTGCCCTTGGAGTCATCTCCGAAGGTGATGGTGCCACCTCAATGTACCTTGATAGGGTTGTGAAATTGTTGATGTCCCATGTCATATGCCTTGAACAACCACTATCAAGGTACCACCGCTCCTTATGTCTTGGAGTCTTGGTGTGTACCTACATCAAATAATTTAAGACTTGATTTTGGTACCCAAATTTTCTTGGGTCCTAAAGCGTTAGTGTTTCGAACCCAAACAAAATTATTTGTACTATTATATGATTATAACAAAATTTAGCTAAATGACCATTCCGGTCACAATAAGTACATTTATAAATTCTTGCATATTTAAAAGCATAATGAGCATGTGGTTTATGAACATGTGATTTGTGAGCATGAGGTGTTTTAGCATGATTGACATGTGATGTGTTGGCATGATGAACATGTAGAGTTTTGGCATGAGATGTTTTATCATGTTTAACATGAGTAGTATGCATATGCTTCTTTGAAAACATTTCTTCTAATTTAGTATTATTAAAAACACATTCTTTTAAAACATTTCCAAAATCATTCATTCTAGTTTATAACATGAAAACTCATTTTCATCAATTTTAAGATATTTAGCTTTACAAGCAACTCTATAGGCATCAAAATCTCTTTGTGTTGAAATAAGAATAGAAGATAATTCATCTTTTTCCTTTGAAAAAATGGCAATTTGACTTTTAAGCATTTCATTTTCCTTTTTCAATTTTGAACACTCTTCCTTTTTATCATTAAAACTTTCTGAAAGTTCAATGAAAGCTTGTAATAACAATTCTTTAATTATTTCACTTTCATCATCAAGTGGTTGGGTTGTTACCTTAGGTGTGTTGCCATGAAACACACATTTGCCGTGTCGACTTCATCTTCGGATTCACTCTCTGAGTCCCAAGAGGCCTTATACACCTTCTTTTCAACCGGCTTCTTTTGCTTCAAGGAGGATATCTTTTTCTTGAAATCTGAATAATTGGCCATGATGCGTCTGGGTTTCCGACAGTTGTAGCATATGATCTTTTTCTCCTCCTTCCCTTCCCATCGCCTTCTATAGTTGAGCTTATTCTTGCGGTACATTCTCTTTACATTTCTCACAAGAAGAGATAGCTCTTCATCATCTTCTTCATCTTCTTCATCATCGTAGTTGGTGGAGGAAGACTTGAAAGCTATATACTTTTTCTTTTGAGGTACCGCTTCTTCTCTAGCCTTTTTCTCCATCTCATGAGTCTTTAGATTTCCAATAAGACTCATGAGCTCCATCTCATCTTTGTCATTCAATTCCTTCAAGGTGGTAGCTTTGATTTCCCATGATGAAGGGAGAGCACGAATCACCTTACGCACCTTTTGGTCATTGCTTATTTCATCACCTAGAGTAGCAGGAGCATTCATGATTTTAGTAAACTTAGTAATCATATCATCAATAGATTCATTTTCTTGCATTTTTAAACTTTCATATTGGGAACGCAAGAGATCTATTTTAGCTCTCTTGACTTGTAATGTTCCCTCGTGAGTGACCAATAAGTGTTGCCAAATCTCATAGGCGAATTTGCAATGGATAACCCGTGTTAAGTCATCCTCATTCAAAGCTAAAATTAGGGCATTTTGAGCCTTTGAATTAGCATCAAATTTCTTGGAAGTAAGTTCAGACCAAGTGTCCTCCTCCCCTTCGGGTTTACTAAAAGGCTTGGTCAAAGACTTAGCAACTAGACTACCTAGAGATTGTAGAAAAATGTTCATCCTAACTTTCCATATGGGAAAATTGAGTCCATCAAATTTGGGAGGGGTCTTAATGTTATCGGCCATCTTTACTAGTGAATGAATGAAGAAATAAAAATAGTGATTAGCAAATTTTAGGATCTCTCTAAGGATGTGAAGCCAAAAACCAGAGTCCTAGCTCTGATACCAATTGAAATCACCTAGAGGGTGGTGAATAAGTGATAATGCTAATCAATGCACAAATTTAAAATGATATGATGCAACGATCACTCGAAACCAGAATAGAAGCCGAATACCCCGTGAAGAGCTCTGAACTCCTTCCTCGTGATTCCTCTAAATAAGAGTTTGAGGTGCGCAATGCAATCTTGTTGTGAGAGTATTGATCGATAATATAAAAATGAATGGAAAGCAAGTAAATAACACAAGTAAACCAATCGCAAATACAGAGATTTGTTTCGAGGTTCGAGCACCCAGCTCTACGTCCCAGCCTTCACCCAGAAGGATTTACGATCCACTAGAACTTCCACAAAGGATTACAACCACAAGGGAGTACCTAACTCCTCAATCACACTCCTCTAGTCAGAGTATTGATCAAAAATTAATTTTGTCAAGACTAAGTACACTACATAAAATAGAGTTTGCAAATACTGAAATAGGCTTATTGAAATATTTTATACAAGAGTAAAACAATAATCTTTTAAGAAAAACATGTGCAAATATGTGTGTGTAGGGATTTTGAGCTTCAACACTATATACTATCCTTTAACAAACTAAAAAAAATAAAAATTATATAAAGAAAGAAAGAAGTCTCTGAACCACATTGCCGAGCGAGCCTCCTCTCCTATAAAAGAGTTCTCTTATGCCATCAACCTATCAACATGCTTTTAGCGCCATTACCTTGCAATATGCTTAAAGCCATCAATACTTGTTCAAACCTGAAACTCATTCTAAAATAACTTATTAGTACCAAATAGATTCTATATGTTTTGTTATTATTAAAACTTATACAAATAGAGAGTGTAACCTTTTGGGCCAATAGAGATGACACCACAAAAGAAGAAGATGATCGATTTCAAATCCATTCCCACCATCCGACAATAATGATGAAGAAGAGGATGATGAAGAATTCTCCCAACTAGTGAAAAATGTTAGGAGGATGTACAATAAGGCCAAGTTTAACAATAGAAAAAGATGGCAAGGGAAAGAAGACAAGAAGGTCATATGCTTCAATTGTCGGAAGCCGGGCCACATGGTTGCGGATTGTCTGGAGACCAAAAATAATCCTTCAATCTCCAAGAAGCCCTACAAAAAAGAAGGCTCTCAAGATTACGTGGGACTCGAAGAGTGAAACCGATGAAGAAGTGTATAAGACACACGTGCGTTTCATGGCTAATGATAACATACCTAAGGTAACATCCGACCCTTGACGATTGTGAATTAACAATGGATGAATTGAGTGAGGCTTTTGAAGAGTTGTCTAACAACTATAATTTCCTTGAAGAGAAGTATTTAAAAATAAAAAAGAAAATGAAACCCTTCAAAATAAAATTGTTATTCTTTCTAAAGAAAAAGATGATTTATCTCCACACTCTTATCCACACAAAAAGATTTTGATGTATATAAAATTTCATATAAAGCAAAATTTTCATTAATTGATAAAATGAGATTTTTATTCTAAAAGATAAAATTAATTCTTTAGGAGATGAATTAAAAAAATGTAAGTTTGATAAAGCTAGGTTGGAGGCAATGTTTCCTAAAGGCTTACTCCAAAGAAACATGTTCATACCACACATGCTCATCATACCACACATACCCACACTCCTAAATCACAATATTTACATACACATCATGCTAGACATACTACACACACCAAACATGTTCACACCCCACACTCCCATCATGCTTTTATTTATGGTAGAGTTTATTCATACACTTATTGTGGCCGAAAAGGTCAGTTAGCCAAATTTTTCTTTGATAGAATAAATACTTCAAATGATCACATTTGGGTTCGAAATGCTAACATTATAGGACCTAAGAAAATTTAGGTGCCAAAATCTACCAATTTGTTACTTGATATAGGTACACACCAAGGCTCCAAGATATAGGGTAGTATCTTGATAGCGGTTACTCAAGACATATGACTTAGGATATCAACAATTTTGCAACCCTTTCAAGGTACCATGAAGGTGGCACCGTCACCTTCGGAGATGATTCCAAAGGGAAAATCATCGGTATAGGTAACATTAAAATTGGCTTATCTCCTTTAATTGAAAATGTGATTTTTGTTGATGGTCTCAAGTACAAGTTCTTGAGTATCACTCAACTTTGTGATAGAGTTTTCAAGTGATTTTTGATAATTTAGCTTGCAATGTTTTAGACAGACAAATCAATGCATGTGTGCTTTTCGATTTTTATGAAAATAATGTGTACATGATTGATATGTCAAATTTACAATACAATGCTACATGTTTAAATACATTTAATAAAGATTCTTGGTTATGGCATAGAAGATTAGACCATGTTTCATTTGACCATCTATCAAAAATTAACAATAAGTAAGTGGTGAAAGGTGTTCCTTGTTTAAAATTTGAAAAAGACCGTATTTGCGATGCGTGCCAACTTGAGAAACAAACCAAGTCCTCTTTCAAAACTATCAAGGATATCATGACATCATGACCTTTGGAGCAAATTCAAATAGATTTGTTTGGTCCTACTAAAACTAAAAGTCTAAGTGGAAATCATTTTGTCTTTGTGTTGGTTAATGACTTTTCTCGTTTTACATGAGTTCTCTTTTTAGAACACAAAAAATCAAGCTTTTTCGTATTTTCAAGTGTTTAGAAAAAGAGTTGAAAACGAAAAAGATTTTCCGATTTTACGTATAAGAAGTGATAGAGGGACTAAATTTATTAACCATTCCTTCATCACTTATTATGAAGATCATGGTATCAAACATGAACTATCATGTCCTAGAACTCCACAACAAAATGGAGTCATTGAAAGGAAGAATCATACTCTTCAAGAAATGGCTAGAACAATAATAAATGATACGGACTCTCTCAATACTTAAGGGCCAAGGCCGTAAACACATCATGTTATATCTCAAATAGAATTTATTTTTGTAAAACTTCATTTGAAATTTATAATTTTAGAAAACCTAATGTTTCTTACTTTAAAGTTTTTGGTTGTAAATGCTTTGTTTTAGACACTAAATATAATTTAAAAAAATTTGATGCCAAATCTTATGAAGCCATATTTGTTGGGTATTCAAATACTAGTAAGGCCTATAGAGTCTTTAATAGATCTACTTTGACTATTGAAGAATCTATACATGTCAAGTTTGAGGAATCTAATGATTTTGTGAAGAATGTTGTAGAGATTGATTCCTTAGGTAAAGACATGCATAAGATAACCTTGAAGGACTCGCCTATAGAAGAAGAAAAACCAAAGATTGATGTACAAGGTGAAGTTCAAAAGGTTGAACTGGAGCCAACACAACCACTTCCAAAGGATTGGAGATTTGCTTTAAATCATCCCAAGGACCTCATCATAGGTGATGTATCAAAGAGAGTAACTGTTGGCCCAAGGTTACAATCACCCGGTTTTGGAGTTTTAATGATTACAAAACATATATAGTTATTTGTACTAATCATATTTTAGCGTTTAAGTTTGTTTCAGGGTTCTAAGGATTCAAGATGTTTTCTTCCTTAAAGGAAGGTGATTTTTGACTCAAATTGACTCAATTCGGAATCAAGGATTCAAGCTATTCAACGATGCTTATGGAAAAGCCCAAATTGAAGATCTTGTAGTCACCTAGAATCATTGTAAGAAGTAGTTTGTTAAAGAGTGGGATATGATAAGTTGTGCTCAAGAAAACACGCACACACACATTCACTTTTCAAAATACAAGTTTTTTTTGGTTATTTGATTTAGGTGCATGATTTATTGATATACATGTCTCAAAATATTTCAAATTTTTATATCAAGTTTAAATTATGTATTTCATCCTCTATAGCATGCTACTTAAATTTAAACCATTTAAAAATATTTCAAAAATTATTCAAAGTTCAAAATTTTCTGTTTCAGGCCTTACGGTCGACCGGGCGGTCGACTGGTCCTATTTCAGGCCAGATCGGTCGACCGAGCCTTGTGGCTTTGGGAATGCACATCTGTGCACGTCTGCCGGTCGACCGAGCCAGTCGACTGACAGACCTTGTGGTCAACCGACCAATCGACCGACTGCAAGACCCTAACTCTCAGTTTTGTCGGCCGACCGGCCCGGCCGACTGACAGTTCAAAACTTTCATTTTGTTTAGCCTGCGGCCGACCGGACCAGTCGACCATAGCTAACAGCTCTTTTGCCATGTGGCCTGCCAGTCGACCGGCCCTGTCGACCGACAGTCATCAAAAGACCCTAACGGCTCTTGCTTGAATTCTGGTATGTTTTTAATGCTTCCTATACCTATTTCTAAATTCTTAGTGGCTAAACTCTACCCTAATGACCTAGTATCAATTATAGATGATATGTATTCACTCCATATAAATAGAGATCATTGGTTATTTGTTTTTTTACAAGAAAAATTCCCATTGTTTCAAGTTTTTCGAAAGAGGAGAAAGTTTACTTGCATTGTTTTTCAAAGTTCTTTCATTTGCAAAAGTTTTCAGTTGGTCTACAAGTTCCTTTTACTTCTTTACAACTGAAATTTTTCTTACTTCACTTCTTGAGCCAAAAATCATCTCCACTCTATAAGAAGTTGTAAGAGAGAGTTTGTGGTCTTTGGTCACCAAGTGAGTTACATTTCCTTGTGTTGAGTCCCTCCTGTGTAGAGGTTGGATTGGTTGGAGTTGGGTACTCCGGTCTTGTGTAGACCAATTGTAATCCCCTTGGGTGTAAAGGTTCCGGTATGAAAATTCTCTTTATGGATTTAGTGAAAATCCTTCATAGTGGTGAAGGCGGGGACATAGAGCAGTGTCTCGAACCTCGAAACAAATTACTTGTGTTTGCGGTTGGTTTCCTTATTGCTTTTCATAGCTTTACATTTCTAACTTGTGATACCACTTGCTTGCACTTCATTATTGCACTTATTTCATTTACTTGTATTTTTGGTCTTTACTCATTTCAACAAGAAAGCAATGCGCCTCAACTCATAATTTAGAGGAATCAAAGAGGAGAAGTTCTATAGCCCTTCACGGGGAATTCGGCTTCAATTTCTTATTTTGATTGACCGCTTGCATCACTTATACTTAGTTCTTTAATAAGATCATTAGATTAGCATTAGCACCTATTCACCCCCCTCTAGACGTTTTTCAATTGGTATCAGAGCTTTGGTCTCTAGGTTCCTGGCTTAACATCCTTAGAGAGATCCTATATTGCTAATCACTCTATTCATATTTCATCCTCATACACTTAGTAAAAATGGCCGAAGGAATTAAGAGCCACCCAAGTTTGATGGCCTTAACTTTCCCATATGGAAGGTTAAGATGATCGTGTTTTTGCAATCCTTAGGGAGCCGGGTTGCAAAGGTGGTGACTAAACCATTTAGCGCACCCCTTGGTGATGAGGACACTTGGTCTGACATTACCACGAAAGAGTTTGACGCTGATGCTAGGGCACTCTATGCCTTACTTCAAGCTCTTAATGACGATGAGATTTAGACTCATTCACTACAAATCCGCTTATGAGATTTAGACTCACCTACTAGTCACTCATGAGGGAACTTCACAAGTAAAGAGGGCCAAAATCAACCTTCTTCATTCCCAATTTGAAACTTTTCCATGCAAGAGAATGAAACTATAGATGATATGGTTATAAAATTTACAAGGATTACTAACGGTCTTTCTTCTTTAGGTGACGGGATTGACAATGACCAAAAGTGAGGAAGATCATCCGTGCACTCCTTCCATCTTGGGAAGTCAAAGCCAAAACTTTGAAGGAGCTCAATGACAAGGAAGAAATGAAGCTCATCGGTCTCATTGGGAATCTCAAGACCCATGAGATGGAAAAAAAAGTAAGAGAAGAGATGGATCCTCCAAAGAAGAAAGCAATCGCTTTCAAAAGCTCTTCCACCTACTCCGACGAAGATGATGATGAAGAGGATGATGAAGATCTTTCTCTTCTTGTGAAGAGCGTTCAAAGAATGTACAACAAGGCTAAATTTCAAAATAGAATGAGATGGCAACGTAAAGAGAGAAAAAAAATCATTTGCTTCAATTGTCGAAAGCCGGGACACATTGTTGCGGAATGTCCGGAGAACAAAGGCAAACCCTCCACTTTCAAGAAGCCATACAAAAAGAAGGCTTTAAAGGCTACTTGGGATTTGGAGAGTGAATCCGATGAGGAAGTCGACACCGCCAACATGTGCTTCATGGCTAATAAAAGCACAAGCAAGGTAACTCCCGATACATCCATTGAAGATTGTGAATTATCTATAGATGAATTAGGAGAAGCTTTTGAAGAACTTTCTCAAAACTATGATTTTCTCAAAAAGAAATACTTAAAAATGAAAAAGAAAAATGAATCACTTAATCACAAAGTTTTCATTTTCACAAAAGAAAAAGATGATTTATTTTCAACACTTGCTTCCACATAAAAGGATTTGATAATTATAAAATTTCTTGCAAAGGTAAATTTTCACTAGTTCATAAAGATGAGATTTCCATGCTAAAGAAGAAAATTAACTCATTAGGAGATGTTTTAAAGAAATGTGAATTTGATAAAACTAGACTAGAGGCTTGTTTCCTAAGAAACATATCCCAAAGAAACAATCACATGCTACACATACTCATGTTCATAAATCACAACCATTACATCATGCTAAACACCCTAGATATGTCCACACTTCACATACTTATCATGCATTCATATATGGTAAAGTTTATGCATGCACATATTATGGCCGAAAGGGTCATTTGGTTAAATTTTGCTATGATAAGATAAATGCATCACATAATCATGTTTGGGTTTGGAATACTAACATTCAAGGACCCAAGAAAGTTTGGGTACCAAAGTCAATGATTTTGTTAAATGATGTAGGTACATTCTAAAGCCCAACGATGTAGGGAGCGTGGTATCTTGATAGTGGTTGCTCAAGGCACATGACTTGGGATATCAACAACTTTGTAACCCTATCAAGATACCATGAAGGTGGCACTGTCACCTTCGAAGATGACGCCAAAGGAAAAATTATTGGTATTGGTAACGTTAAACTTGGTACATATCCTTTAATAGAAAATGTTATTTTAGTTGATGGCCTCAAGCATAATCTCGTTAGTGTTAGTCAACTTTGTGATAAAGGTTTTAATGTTATTTTTGATGACTTAGCTTGTAGTGTAATTGATAGACAAATAAATGCATGTATATTTTCTGGATTTCGGGAAATCAATGTATACATGATTGATAATGTCTAATATACTATGCAATGCTACTTATTTGAATGCCTTCAATGATAACTCTTGGTTATGGCATAGGAGATTAGGTCATATTTCTTTTGACCATCTATCTAGATTAAACAACAAGGAAATGGTGAAAGGTATTCTTTGCTTGAAATTTGAAAAGGACCGTATTTGCGATGCGTGCCAACTTAGGAAACAAACCACGTCCTCTTTCAAATCCATCAAGGATATCATGAAATCACGACCTTTGGAGTTAATTCATATGGATTTGTTTGGTCCTATAAAAACCAAAAGTCTAAGTGGGAATCGTTTTGCTTTCGTTTTAGTTGATGATTTCTCTCGCTTTACTTGGGTTTTCTTTTTAGAACATAAAAATCAAGCCTTTTCACATTTTCAAGCCTTTAGGAAAAGAGTTGAAAAGGAAAAAGATTCTTCTATTTTAAGAATAAGAAGTGATAGAGGTGGTGAATTCAATAACCACCCTTTCTCACTTTTTGCGAAGAACATGGAATTAAGCATGAACTATCTTGTTCTAGAACTCCACAATAAAATGGAGTCGTTGAGAGGAAAAATCGTACATTACAAGAGATGGCTAGGACAATGATAAATGAGTACGGTCTCCCTCAATACCCATGGGCCGAGGCCGTAAACACTTCTTGCTACATATCAAATAGGGTTTTCTTATGCAAAAATATTTCTAAAACATCTTTTGAGATTTATTATTCAAGAAAACCAAATGTTTCATACTTTAAAGTTTTTGGTTGTAAATGTTTTATTTTTAAATACTAAAGATAATTTAGGTAAATTTGATGCAAAATCATATGAAGCAATTTTTGTTGGTTACTCTAACACTAGTAAAACTTACAGAGTCTTCAATAAATCATCTTTGACTATTGAAGAATCTATACATGTAAAGTTTGAAGAATCTAATGTGTTTGTTTATAATGTTGTAGAAATAG
The DNA here is from genome assembly GCA_038442645.1 of Agave tequilana. Classification (NCBI taxonomy): domain Eukaryota; kingdom Viridiplantae; phylum Streptophyta; class Magnoliopsida; order Asparagales; family Asparagaceae; genus Agave; species Agave tequilana. Next base: position 51,898 of record JAVJIF010008464.1, on the reverse strand, counting down.
ATTCCTTAAATGAAGATATGGAGAGGATTACTTTGAAGGACTCACCTACTCTTGAAGACAAGCCAAAGGTTGATGAGGAAAATGAAGTTCAAGAAGTTGAGGTGGAGACAACACAACCACTTTCAAAAGATTGGAGATTCACTCTACATCATCCCAAGGATCTTATTATAGGTGAAGTATCAAAAGGGGTAACTACTCGTTCTAAACTTCATGATCTTTATGGGCACTATGCATTTATTTCTCATTTTGAACCAAAGAACATTCTCGAAGCTGAGGGTGACTCATATTGGTTGCTTGCCATGCAAGAGGAGCTCAATCAATTCGAGCGCAACCAAGTTTGGCATCTTGTTCCTAGATCCCCATGATAGACCAACAATTAGTACTAAATGGATCTTTAGGAACAAGTTATATGAGTCGGCCAATATTGTTAGGAATAAACCTAGGTTAGTGGCTCAAGGTTACACTCAAGTCGAAGGTATCGATTTTGAGGAAACTTTTGCACCCGTAGCATGGTTTGAAGCCATATGGATGACACTTGCATTTGCTTCATATAAAGATTTTAAACTTTTTCAAATGGATGTAAAAAGTGCTTTCTTAAATGGGTTTATTGAATAGGAAGTGTATCTTGAACAACCCCCGGGTTTGTTGATCCTACACATCCGGAATTTGTTTTCAAACTAGACAGAGCTCTTTATGGTTTAAAACAAGCCCCTAGGGCTTGGTATGAAAGACTTTCTTCATTACTTATTTCAAATAGTTTTACTAAAGGAAAAATAGATACTACTTTGTTTACCAAACATGTTGAAAATGATATACTTATAGTTCAAATATATGTTGATGATATCATACTTGGTTCTACTAATAAAAATCTTTGCAAAACTTTTGAATCATGCATGAAGGAGGAATTTGAGATGTCTATGATGGGCGAGCTTAACTACTTCCTTGGTCTCCAAATCAAGCAAAGGAAGGATGGAATTTTCATCAATCAAGCCAAGTACACGAAGGAACTTATCAAGAAATTTGGGCTTGAAGGGGCTATGACAAGCAAAACTCCCATAGCTACTATCACAAAGCTCGACAAGGATGAACAAGGTATAAATGTAGACATTAAACTCTATCGTAGCATGATTGGTAGTTTGTTTTATTTAACGGCTAGTAGGCCGGACATTATGTTTTGTATATGTCTTTGTGCTCGATTTCAATCGTGTCCTAAAGAGTCCCATTTGATTGCGGTAAAATACATTATTAGATACCTTAAGGGCATAATTGAAATGGGTTTGTGGTATCCGAAGACCGGACAATTTTTCAAGACGAGTTTTTCGGACGCCGACTATGCGGGTTGTAGAGTGGATAGGAAGAGTACAAGTGGAACATGTCAATTTTTCAGTAATTGTCTTCTTTCATGGTCTTCCAAGAAACAAAATTCGATAGCCCTCTCAACCGCCGAAGCGGAGTATGTTGCAGTGGGGGCTTGTTGTGCACAAGTCCTTTGGATGAAACATACTTTCCTTGACTATGATTTGCATTATGATCATATTAAAATATTTTGTGATAATGCTAGTACTATTCATATGACTAAAATACAAATCAACATAGTAAGACTAAGCATATTTACATTCGATATCACTTTCTTAGAGATCATTATAAGAAAGGTGATATTGAAATTGATTATGTTTCTAACGATTTTCAACTTGCCAATATTTTTACAAAACCACTAGACTATAATAGATTTTCTTTCATTTGTGGTGAATTGAATGTTTGTGTTATGGATTCATAAAAATTTTTTTTCAAACAATGTTTATTTTTTTTTTACCCTTTTTGAGCATGACAAAAGGGGGAGAAAAAGTTAGTGTATTGTTTTGAAGTTATTGTTTTTCTTGATGTTTTCTTTCTCGTACAATTCATTCATGTATATAGCTATTCATATATATAGCATGATTTGAGGGGGAGCCTCCAAGCTCCTTTTCCCATTTTTTGTTAAAATAACTCATATGTTTTGTCATCATCAAAAAGGGGGAGATTGTTGGCCCAAGGTTACAATCACCCGGTTTTGGAGTTTTGATGATTACAAAACATATATAGTTATTTGTACTAATCATATTTTAGTGTTTAAGTTTGTTTCAGGGTTCTAAGGATTCAAGATGTTTTCTTCCTTAAAGGAAGGTGGTTTCGACTCAAATTGACTCAATTCGGGATCAATGATTCAAGCTATTCAACAATACTTATGGAAAGCCCAAATTGAAGATCTTGTAGTCACCTAGAACCATTGTAAGAAGTAGTATGTTAAAGAGTGGGATATGATAAGTTGCGCTCAAGAAAACACACACACACATATTCACTTTTCAAAATACAAGTTTTTTTTTTGGTTATTTGGTTTAGATGCATGATTAATTGATATACATGTCTCAAAATATTTCAAATTTTTATATCTAGTTTAAAACATGTATTTCATCCTCTATAGCGTGCTACTTAACTTCAAACCATTTAAAAATATTTCAAAAATTATTCAAAGTTTAAAAATTTTCTGTTTCAGGCCTTATGGTCGACGGGACCTATTTCAGGCCAGATTGGTTGAGCGTCCGGTCGACCAGGCCTTATGGCTTTGGGTGTGCACGTCTGTGCATGTCTACCGGTCGACTGGGCCAATCGACCGACAGACCTTGCGGTCGACCGACTGCAAGACCCTAACTCTCGGGTTTTGTTGGTCGACCGGCCCGGTCGGCCTGCGGTCGACCGGCCCGGTCGGCCGTAGCCAACGGCTCTTTTGCCATGTGGCCTGCCGGTCGACCGGCCCGATCGACTGACAGCCGTTTAAAGACCCCAATGGCTCTTTCTTGAATTCTGATTTGTTTTTAATGCCTCCTATACCTATTTCTGAATTCCCAGTGGCTAAACTCTACCCTAATGACCTAGTATCAATTACGGATGATATGTATTCACTCCCTATAAATAGAGGTCATTGGTTATTTGTTTTTTTTACAAAAAAAATTCCCATTGTTTCAAGTTTTTCAAAAGAGAAGAAAGTTTACTTGCATTGTTTTTCAAAGTTCTTTCATTTGCAAAAGTTTTCAGTTGGTCTACAAGTTCCTTTTACTTCTTTACAACTAAAATTTTTCTTGCTTCACTTCTTGAGCCAAAAATCATCTCCACTCTATAAGAAGTTGTAAGAGAGAGTTTGTGGTCTTTTGATCACCAAGTGACTTGTATTTTTTTGTGTTGAGATCCCTCTTTTGTAGAGGTTGGATTGATTAGAGTTGGGTACTCTAGTCTTATGTATACCAATTGTAATCCCCTTGGGTGTAAATTTTCCGGTGTGAAAATTTTCTTTGTGGATTTACTGAAAATCCATCATAGTGGTGAAGGCGAGGACATAGAGCAGTGGCTCGAACCTCAAAACAAATTACTTGTGTTTGCGATTCATTTCCTTATTGTTTTTCATTGCTTTACATTTCTAACTTGTGATACCACTTACTTGCACTTCATTATTGCACTCATTTCATTTACTTGCATTTCCGGTCTTTACTCATTTCAACAAGAAAGCAATTATGCGCCTCAACTCATAATCTAGAGGGATCAAACAGTAGAAGTTCTAGAGCCCTTCACGGGGAATTTAGCTTCAATTTCTTATTTTGAGTGACCGCTTGCATCACTTATACTTAGTTGTTCAAAAAGATTATTAGATTAGCATTAACACCTATTCACCCCCCCTCTAGGTATTTTTCAGTAACTACTTGATCCAAACTCTATAATTTATGTGGGCATTTTGCTTTTATTTCACACATTTGAGCCCAAAACATCCTCGAAGCCGAGGCTGATTCATATTGGTTGTTAGTAATGCAAGAAGAGCTCAATCAATTTGAGCACAACCAAGTTTGGCATCTTATTTCTAGACCCCATGATAGACCAACTATTGGAAATGGATCTTTAAGAATAAGTTAGTTGAGTCGGATAATGTTATTAGAAATAAAGCTAGGTTAGTGGCCCAAGATTACACCCAAATCGAAGGTATTGACTTTGAGAAAACCTTTGCACCGTAGCACGGCTTGAAGCCATACGGATGACGCTTGCCTTTGCTTCATTTAAAGATTTTAAACTTTTTCAAATGGATGTCAAAAGTGTGCTTTTAAATGATTTTATAGAAGAGGAAGTGTTTGTTGAACAACCCCCCAGATTTGTTGATCTACACATCCAGATTTTGTTTATAAACTTGATAAAGCTTTATATGGTTTAAAACAAGCTCCAAGAGCTTGGTATGAAAGGCTTTCAACTTTTTTAATTTTAAATGATTTTGTTAAATGTAAAGTTAACACCATTTTGTTTACAAAGCATGTAGATAGTGATATCCTAATTGTTTAAATTTATATTGATAATATTATTTTCGGATCCACTAATGAAAAGCTTTGTAAAGAATCTGAATTATGCATGAAGAACGAGTTTGAGATGTCTATGATGGGAGAGCTAAACTACTTTCTTGGACTCCAAATCAAGTAAAAGAGTGATGGGATTTCATCAATCAAGCCAAGTACACAAGAGAATTCATCAAGAGATTTGGACTTGAAGATGCAAAGCTAAGCAAGACTCCCACTGCCACTACAATAAAGCTTGACAAGGATGAATAATGTATAAATGTAGACATTAAATTTTATAAAAGTATGATTGGTAGTTTACTTTATTTGATAGCTAATAGGCCTGACATTATGTTTAGTGTGTGTCTATGTGCTAGATTTCAATCTTGTCCTAAAGAGTCAAACCTAATTGCGGTAAAACACATTATTAGATGTCTTAAGGGCACTATTGCAATGCGCTTGTGGTATTCAAAAATTGGACAATTTCTCATGATGAGTTATTCGGATGCCGACTATGCTGGTTGTAGAGTGAATTGGAAGAGCACTAATGGTACTTGTCAATTTGTAGGAAATTGCCTTATTTTGTGGTCTTTCAAGAAACAAAATCTTGTAACTCTCTCAACTGTCGAGGCAGAGTATGTTGCGGCCGGAGCTTGTTGTGCACAAGTCTTTTGGATAAAACATACTCTCCTTGACTATGATTTGCATTATGACCATATTAAAATATTTTTTTGATAATGCTAGCACCATTCATATGACCAAAAATGCAAATCAATATAGCAAGATCAAGCACATAGACATTCGATATCACTTTCTTAGACATCACTATGAGAAATGAGATATTGAAATTGATTATGTTTCCGTTGATTTTCAACTTGCGGACATTTTTACCAAACAACTCGATTATAATAGATTTTCATTTATTTGTGGTGAGCTAAATGTTAGTATTATAAATTCATAAGTTTTGAAAATGTTTCAATTTTTTTATGTATTTTTCAAATTAATATCTCTTTTATGATGATATCTTTACCCTTTTTGATGCATGACAAACGGTGGAGATATATTGGAGTTATTAAGTTGTTTTGGGTATTCTATGTCCATTCTCTTTACCATGCTTATATATTATTTTTGGAGGAAGGAGGATTAGAAGGATGGTAGGCTATATATGCATATTATTCTATATTGATATCATCTTTATATATGCATATATATATGTGTGACTTGCTTATATTATTAAATTCATTTAAAGTCATAATGTTTTCTTGTACTTGATAGATAACATAACTTGAGGGGAGCTTTTTCAAGCTCTTTCCTATCTTTTATTTTAAATAACTCGTATATTTTATCATCATCAAAAAGGGGGATATTGTTGGCCCAAGGTTACAATATCCGGTTTTAAGGTTTTGATGATAACAAAACATATGTGGTTATTTAGTACTAATCAAGTTCAAGTGCTTAAGTATATTTCAGAGTTCTAAGGATTCAAGGAGTTTTCTTTCTCTAAAGGAAAGTATTGAAGACTCAAGAAGATTCAAATACGGGATTAAAGCTTAAAGCATTTAAATGTCGCTAAAGGAGAAGCCCGGTTGAAGATCTTGTAGTCATCTAGAGCCTTATAAGATATTAGTTTGTTAAAGTGTAGAATATATTTGTGATGCTCAAGAAGTTACACATACAAAATACACGATTTCGAAAAATACAAGTTTTGATAGTATTGATATTTTGCATGTTTAGTTTTGATACATGTCCCATAATTTTTCAAAATTTTATAATAAGTTTAGAACAAGTATTTCATTACCTAGACATTGCAACATTACCCATAAATCGATACAAAATAGTTTGAAAATTGTTTGAAACTTAAAATATATCAAAAAAATTATTTCAGGCTAGAACGGTTGACCGGTGGCTGTCTTTGGCCTAGGGGCGTGCACGTTTGTGCATGTTGTCGTTCGACCAACCGGTCGACCGTCTGAGAGGCTCTAACTCTCGGTTAGGGTCGGTTGACTAACCCAGTCGACCGACATTTTGGTTTCTCTTTTTGAACGGCCGAGCGGTCGACCGGAGCCAACGACTCTTTTATGGATGAGCTGTCGGTCGGCCAGTCGGTCGACTGACAACCTGCCAGATGGCTATAACAGCTAGTTTTTGAATCTGTTTTGTTTTTAGTGGATTCCAACGGGCATTTTTAGTTTTCAAGTATCTAAACACACCCAAAATGACCTGATATGACTTACAAATTATTTTATTCATTGCCTATATATATGGGTTATTGGTTTTGATTTTTAAACAAGAAGTTTACAAGTTTGTATCAAAAGTGAAAAGTTTTACTATCTTTCAATCTTCAAGTTCTTTCTTTCAAAAGCTTTTAAGTTGTTTTTAAACCTCTTCACATCTTTTCAACTAAATTTATTCTCTCACTTAACTTCTTGAGCTACACTTCATATCCAACTCTATAGGAAGTTGGAAGAGAGAGTGTTTGTGATTTCTTTGGATCACCAGAGCTTTGTAATCAATTGGCTTTGTGCAACCTCTTGTTTAGAGGGTTAAGTTGGAGGAGTTGTATACTACGGTCTTGTGTAGACCAAGTTGTAATCTCTTTGTGGAAGATCCCTTAGAGGATAGCGAAATCCTTCATAGTGGTGAAGGTGGGGACGTAGAGCGGTGGCTCGAACCTTAGAATAAATTCTTTGTGTTTGTGATTGCTTGTGTCTTGCTCTCTATTGCTTTTTATATTTCAAACTTGTGTAGTTGTTCATCTTACTTAATTTCATTGCTCACATTTCATTCATCACTTTCACTATCGGTCTATACTCATCTCAATAGAGGCAATTGAGCACCTCAACTCATTATCTAGAGGAATTAAAGAAAAGTAGTTCTAGAGCCCTTCACGGTGAATTTGGCTTCAATTCTTATTTTGAGTGACCACTTGCATATTTCATCATAAATAGTTTTAAAATAGCATTTGATTAGCAAAACACCTATTCACCCCCTCTAAGTGTATTTCAGTTGTGTCTACATGTCTGCAATAATATAGGTAATGACATCCCTGCTGGACACATCAGAAATAGATTCATGAATCTCTCAATGTAATCACTGACCGATTCTTCCTTCTTTTGCACTGTGAAAAGAAGCTTATCCATAATTACCTCAGTGTCATCCTCATAGAAGCAAGAAAGGAACCGAGTCTCCAGATCAATTCAAGAATTGATGGAACCCTGTAGAAGGCTCCTGAATCAATTAAAGCCACTCCTTCGAGAGTACCAATAAACAATCTGGCCATGATAGCGTCATTATTTATTACATTACTGGTCTAGGACCGGAAGTAATAGATGTGCTGGTTCGGCGAACTTTACCGTCATACGTATGTAACTTAGGTGGCTTGCACTTCAAGGGTATGGCAACGAATCCCATTCAAGTGGGTACGGGTAAGTCATCCCTAACTTTTTCTGCTCATCTTTCAGGGCTAGGGATGCAATCTGAGTCTGGATGCCCCTAATGACCTCGACATCGATTGAGGAACTTTCTTTTGCTTCTCAGTCTTAGGATGTTCATCGTCGTTATGCTCCTCTTCATTATGATTGCTTCTGGTGTTGTTGGTATTCCGGTTGGTTAGGAGTTGAGCTAACATCTGTTGAATATTATCCAAGACTTCTTGTTGAGCCCTGAAAGTCTACTCCTATGCCTATTTCTGTCGACGAAGATTATCATTGTTGTTGTCGACTATATTAGCCGGCACTCTGCCTGTCTGCACGGAGCTGACTGTGGCTGAAGAGGCATATCCTCTAGCCTATAGTTTCAGCGACATCATTCCAGTTGAAGAGGATGGTTGCTCATAATTATAGGATATTGCTACCCGGGATCTTATGCCTCAAAAGGCACCCTCTTGGCCCACTAAGACTTGGCCTAAACTAGGGCTATAGTCTGAATCTGGGGAACTGAACAAAGAAAAATTAATATCGCGTCTCCATCATCTGGTCCTGAGCAGCTCACGTTCTCTTCCTATTATATTAACAGATACTAAGGGGAGATCTGAAACACTTTGTGCTTTGTTCTTTTTTGAGGCTTCACAGGCGCTTGAGTTGATAGTCAATTGAACACCGACTGTCGAGCTGGAGGAGTGGTGAGGACTATCTCTAATCAGCAATGGACTGAATGTACCGTCACCAACTAGCACCCTGCTAGTTTACAACAAAAGGAAGAAGCATATCTTAGTTCTTCGCAATAGAACTTTCGTTTGTTATTTAAGAACTCTCATAAATCAGAATTAACCGAGTTTAAGCGGTCTAGTACAGAGACTCAAGGAGGTCATTTACTAGGCTTTTTGAGCTGGAGAACCCCAGCTTTTAAGTTTCTCTTTTTAACTACAGGTGAAGTTAGAACAACTTCACTTGTAGCATTAGCTTCGCTTGATGAAGCTAAACTTTTAGCTCTGGTTCCAAGTGGGAGCTTAGCGCTAGGAGCCAGGCTACGGTAGCTTCACTTTTAGCACACTGTGGTGCTTTAATCTTCGCGTTGTGGTAAAAGTAATTAGCACTATACAATGCTTTAGTTCTAGCCTTGCAGCTAGGGACTTTGTTAGTACCCTTGGGTGCTAAAGCTGCATAAGCAACGCTATCAGTACTTGGGGGTACTTCTTTAATTTCTCTCAAAGGAGCAAACTTAGCGTTGGAAATAGGCGCTCCTTGGTTAGGCAAAGCTAAAGAGGCTTCGCCTCTAATGTTGCCTCGTAACTTCCAATTTAGCCTCACGACTAAAGGGACTTTGAGCGCCCCGTATTGAAGCTGCATAAGCAACACCATCAAAGTTTAGGGGTGCTTTAACTTTTTCTTCACGTGAGAGGTGAGGTTGAGCTTCAACTTCACATAAAGCCTCACGCAGAGAGGCTCTTGGCTTAGCCCTCCAGATCTGCTTGCTCTGAGCAATCTTAGGTTCACGTGGAACCTGTTTGGATCTGCATGAGATGCCACCACATTGACACGAAGTCAACTTAGCCTTGGTTGAGACTGTAGGAAACTGGAGCAAGGTTCGCCCAACCGCACGTGCGGTTGGTACAGCTTGGATACAACCTCAGTTAGAGCTATTTCTGCTCTGTAGCCATTAGAGCATTGGCTATGTAGACCCTCCTATGCTTTCATGCATGGAATACTGGACCACCCCCAGAGAGGAGTTCCTCGAACTTCTGTTGGTCAATGTGGATGACCAAAGTTTCAACGGTGATGGGTTCAACACTCTTGCCATTGCATTGTGACATCGTTTTCTTGTTGCGAAAGAAGACTTTGATCCCCAACGGAGTCGCCATCTTGTTTTTTGTTAAAATTAATCGAGAAAAACTTGCAAAATAATCGAGGAACGAAATTACAAGTAATTCTATTAAAGAAAACAAGAAATTACAAGTAGATCTCCTCTGAGATTTCTGAGGAAGTATGCTGATGGGAATCTAATCAGTGCACTATCACTTTATCCCATTGAAAATGCAATAGGTCAGATGTTCAAGCCTTCTCAGAAAAATTTCCTTCACGCCTGGTTCCAAAAATCCTCTGAAAATGGAAGACTTTAAGTGTTGCGAAAGAGTTAAATCTCTAGAACTTTGAAAGCTTAGAAGCAAGAAGATTCCTTTTGCAAGAGGTCTCTTAGATCTTTCCTTCAATTTTTTAGCCAGTCCTTGATGGAAGAAAAATTCAGCCCTTAGCCCCTCCTTGCAGTGGACTATTTATAAAATTTATAGGGTGTAACTGTTCCCTAAAAATTAGAAAATAAATTTAGGCAATCATCCTTCGATTCTGAAGAATAGCTTCATTGTGAAGCTAAACACAGCTTCAGCGAAGGTAGAAACATGCATGCAAAGCTAATTAATCAGTTAGTTTAGGGTTATTATACCAATCTCTTGATTTGTTCTATTAATTGAGGGATATTCCCTTACTTCTCCAACTAAATAAGGGATATTCCCCTGATCTTCTTTAACTAATGGAGGGATTTTCCTTAATCTTATCCATCTAATTGAGAGATTTACCTTGATCTTTCCCAATTAATTGAAAAGTAAGGAGATCACATTAATCTCGTGCTGTGATTTAAATAGTCAAAATGACCAAAAGAGTTTGCAGCGAAGCTAGAAAAGAGCTTGCAGCGGAGCTTAAAGAATCTTTATGCGAAACTAGGAAAAGCTTTAGGCAAAGGTATAAGTTAGCTCTCAGCAGAGCTGTTAAAAGCTTCAGGCAAAACTAGCTAAAGCTTCAAGCGAACTATAAGTTAGCTCTCGGTAGAGCTGTTCTATGCTTCAGGCAAAGTTAGATAATGATTCAGGTGAAGCTATTCCAAAGCTTCAGGCAAAGGTATCAATTAGCTCTCTGTGGAGCTATGAAGGGCTTTAGGTGAAGCTATCCCACTACGGGGTTGAAGAGCAGAGCTAGCTCTGGTGTGAAGCTAGCTCAAAACCTCATGCGAAGCATTCCTTAGCCAATCTTTTGGCTCCGTTTTAACCACATTCCGGCTATCTGCTCACTTGTCTGCAACCTGTCTTTTGAAAGTGTCAACCGGTTAGACATCATTCAGCCAATCTAAGGGCTATCCGGGATCTTGCCTTTTTGGAGTGTCAACAAGGTATTCATTAGTTTACCCCATCCCATTGTTAGTTGCTTATTTTATATTATTATAACAAGAGAACAGGAGATACAAGAGTATCCAAAGATACAAGAAATACAGGAGCATTTGGAGATAGAAGTATTCAAAAATACAGGAGTGCATGATCAGGGTCACTGTACTATAATAGGAGAAAGAGTTAAATAATTAACAAGTCAGGTAACAAGTGATCAGGTGTCAAGTGATAAGCATGCTAGGCGGTTAACAAGTAATAACCGGTCAAGGAAAACAATACAAAAAAATAGTACAAATACCGAGAACAATATAATATACGATACACACTACGGGAAAGTGATACAGATACATGATCGGTAAAATAATCCAGATATAGAATCAAAAAATGGTATTGATATAGGATCGATATAAATACAAAAAAGTATATAGTTTTTGGAAAACAGTGTAAGTAAGGATTTCAAACTCTTCACAATCAAGATTAAAATAATCAGTTAAATCTTCAAGGGTAAGCTGGTAAGTAAGCAAGCGAACATCCAAGCGGAGTTAAGCAAAGCTAGAGCGAAGCTAACGCATAGCGCTAGACGCTATTACGCTCAGCGTGGTTATCACTCGTAGCGCAGCTAAACGCATACGGTGAAGCCATATAAAAAATGTATAGCTAACACACGTGATGAAGCCACGCTCACGATGTAATTACTCTCGAACGGAGTTAGCAGCAAAATGCTGAACGCTAGGTCCGCCTACCAGACGTAGCGTATAGAAAATCAGGAGGACTTTAAGAAACCTCAGAGAGCTTAAGCCCAGAGGCTACAATGTAGAACCGCAAAGCGGTTAAGCCCGGAGGCTGTATAAGTACCTGCATAAAATGTTAGACCAAACACAAGAACAAATATATCCCCTACATTATTACAAACAATTTCGATACAAAATACAGCACACCACCAACGTAATACAAATCTGTGGAATCACCAGTACAAATAAAATACACCAATATAATATTTATATAAATACATAAATTCCCAACATAATACATATCAACCGGTCGAAGCAGGGGCACCTATAAAAGATGCGAGAACACTCGCCTAAATATGAAAAACACCATGAAATTCTTGATCTCCGAAACTCTAAGTAACCAATGCGTATATGCGTTCAATATTATAAATATAATATATATATATATATATATATAGAAAGAGAGAGAATTAAGAGAAAGGGGGAAATCGAGAGAGAGTTAGTTAGCAGGAGAGAGAAAGAAGGAATGAGGAAAGAAAAGAAAGAAAGAAAAGAGAGGGGTTGGCCCTGCTCACGGCCAAGGCCATGGGACCCCATGGCCTGGAGACGCCGGGGGTGGCACGGCCGCGCGCCAGCTACGAATAGCTGGTGGTGGTGCTGGCTAGCCAGAGAGGGAGTGGGAGGAATTTATTGGAGGGTGGTTTGGTGATGGTGATGAGGAAAATTTGGTGGTGGGCTTTTTGTGAAGAGGGAGATGGAGGAGGAGTGGAGGTTTTGGAGGTGATTGGGTGGTTGTGGCGATTGTAGTGGTGGCAAATTTGGTGGTGAAGTAGGTGATAGAGAGGGTGGTGGTGTAGATTTAGTTAGAGGAAAGGGAAATTGGAAGTAGAGTGGTGGTAAAAGTGATGGTGGTGGTGATGTGACCTTGGAGGAGAAGAAGGAGAAATTGGGGAGGACAGTGGTCAGATCTGGGGCCCACACCGGCCAGGTGGTTCGGGTGGTGGCCGTCGTGCTTGGGAAGTGGAGATAATAATAGTGGGGTATGTGGATGATAGAGGTGATGTTGTGGAGGGGAGTTAAGAGAGATAGAGGGCGAGATGGAGGGGTTTTGGGGAAGAGCATAATGGAGATGGCTGTCGTTACTGCCTGTGATCCACCGGGGATGTTGTTGGCATCTGGACGCTGGCCTCTGGTTGCTGGAGGAAGAAGAGAGAAGGAGATTGAGTGAGAGAGTGATTAATGAAAGAGGGAGATTTAATTAGAGAGAAAGAGATATGAGAAAAGATGGGGGAGACCTGTATTTGGGCTTGGGCAGCCCCACGTTCAGGTTTGCAAAGCCCACATCTGGGCTAGAGCCCCGCATTGGGGAGGTGAGAGAAAGGGAGGAGAGAGAATTAATAAGGGAAAGGAGATATTTTGGGGAAAATTTGAGTGGTGAAGTAAAATTGAGAAAAGAAAAAAAACGAAAGGAAAGAAGAAAAGAATGAGTGGAGGAGAAAAATTGAAACATAGAAAAAGAAAAAGAAAATTATCTGAGTAAAACTCCGAAATCTGGGAAAACTCTGAAAACACTAGAAAAGCTCAAAAAATAAAGTTACTCGGAAAGGTCTCCAAAAATTCTCAAAAATAGAGAATATTATTTTAAAAACTAAGATAAAATCAAATTCAATAAATTCAATCCTATTCTCAAAATAAAAATCTTAAAATCTACCAGCGATATCGATCAACAGCAAATCCGCTTGAATCTTGATAAATTCAAAAAATTCCAAAAATGTGCTAAAATAGAAAATATGATTCTAAGAAGTAACATGAAAGCAGTTTCTAAAAATTCAATTCTGTTTGTGAATTAAAATTGAGAATTGATCGACAGCACTGGTTGACATCGGTCTTAAGGATTTTGCAATTTAATTCAAGAAAATTCCAAAAATCCTAAAAAATCTAAAATATTAAAAAATAGTGTATAAAGCTGAAGATCAAATCTGACCACCAGAAATACCAAATCGAGCAGTATAGTAAGATCGGGTCCCCGATTCAGACTAGGGCTAACTCTAAGTCTAAAAATTCAGATCCTATACCAAACGATAATATAAATAATCGTAAAACAAATATGGGGGGAATTCAAAGAATATAATCGAGAAATTAGAATATCTAGGTATGTATTCCAGAAATAGGGTGTTACATTGGAGAAAGTGATGATTTGTTCCATTAATACGAATCTTAGGGATTTCACCTGGAGGTTGCGTGGCCGGATGATAGCTGGTGTGTCAATTAATTAGATTGGCATGAATCTGTGACTTGTGTCTTTTCCAATCCTGGCTCCATAATGACCGAGATCAAGTGACAAAAGCAGTTGATATCCTGCAGATTTGGTTGTTCGAGGATCTCGGGATGTGGACTGAATTTTTCGAGAATTAGATATTTGAATTGGGGACGTTTCAACTCCTCTATTTATAAATAAGGCAGAGCCCTAGGGTGAAAATTGATTATCTTCTTCTCAGAAAAAACCCTTATTTCCAAACTCTTTGTCTGATGGGTTGTCATGTCATTCTTCTTCTTTATTCGGTGGAGGAAAGAGAGGGAGAGGGTAAAGATGGTGGGAATGATAGATGGATTCTTGCTACTTAGGAGTCTAGTTGGCACAAAACATCAGTCTTCACGATGAACTTGTTTCAAAAATATCAGTTTCACGATAAAGCTCTGCTACCAAAAAGGATGGGTAAGTCTTCCACTTTGACCGGGTTTGTTCGTCTGATCTCCAATCAGATCAATCCAGCTCTCAGTTCGGGGTACAATGTTCTTCTTTCTTGGTAGTATGTATGAGGTAGGAGAGGGGCTGTCTTGACAGACACGGGGGTGATTCAATTCCATCGTAATCTTTTATGTCATGCAGTCTTTACTCCGGTTTAGAGTTGTTGCTTCGTGCTTGGAAACTCTCTCCTCGTGGTGAGCAACAAGAGGGGAGTATGGGGAGTATTTCGCGGGATGTCACCAATGAAGCACTTCTTCTTCGGAGCTCTGACCTTTTCCGCAGAATAATAGGTCAGTAGTGTGATATCATTACTGGCTTGCATGTCTTATCGGACTCTATCTGGCTTCCTAAAAGGCGTGTTTCAAGTAGATGGGAGAAGATTCTTCATCTAAAGGATCTCTCTTTTTGTGAAGGAACTTCTCAGAGCTTCCTCTGGGACCTTCAGATGATGGCGTGAACAATAAGGTCGTGTCTCTATGAAGTGTTCTCCAATAGGCAGATCTTTGTTTGCTTCAGTGTCTAGGACCTATTTGGTAAAGTTAGATGGATAAGAGCTATAGCATCTATATTTTTTTCAAAAATGTATACATAGAAATGTAACATAATCTCGTATTACTCAATTTAGATGTAATCAAGTAAATTTAAAGTAATG
This sequence comes from Agave tequilana, assembly GCA_038442645.1. Lineage (NCBI taxonomy): Eukaryota > Viridiplantae > Streptophyta > Magnoliopsida > Asparagales > Asparagaceae > Agave > Agave tequilana. The sequence continues at coordinate 36,828 of JAVJIF010008464.1, read as the reverse complement.
TAATTAGAATGGAAAATTTTAGAATAAATATTTCTGTTTGGAATTGATTGTGTCCCCTCAGAGTGTATGATTAGTATCCATATTTGAATATTTCAAACTACGTCTTCACATTTATTCTATATATAATACTGTTAATAATAGCTTTCTTGTATTTTTCTAAGTCCATGGCATGAAATGAAAAAGAAGCTCAAAAAATCCCATTTATTTGGTGATTTTTAGAGCCTAGATATAAGCATTGACTTTGTAAGCTAAATCTGGTTGTAGAAAACCAAGAACCGATAGGCTGTACAAGTACTAGCATGCAGTACTAAACTGCACGCTTTGCCGCTGGCCGCACAGCCAAGAAAATGCCACATTTCCGCCGCAAAAGCCACGGAATCACCCATTATGGTAGAGACACGTGTTGATTTTCGACGCGTGGCCTCGTCTCACCATCCAGAGTCCCCTTGTATTCTATAAATAGGGTAGTGTTGAGCAGATTTCAGAAGAGAAAGGTTTTCAGGGTAGTTCTCTTCTCTTTTGTGTAGGTTAGTTGTTCTTTTTTTTCTTTTGTATTTTTTCTTTCTTTTAGATTTTATAAAAGTGAAGAGAGTGATTCGTAGGATAGAAGTTAGAGTTCTTGTAATGGAAGATGACACTCTATAAAAGGTTCTCCCTTTATCTCTATTTATTTTTTTCTCTCTAACTTTTTACATGATTAGCTGTTTCTCGCATGGCAACTAACCCCTAACCACTAACTTGCTAACTCTTTACTTGATAATCTACATGAATATATTAGCCTCTACTTGGCCTTTGCTCTTGCAAGAGCCATTGATGGTTCATGAGGATGTATTCTAATACTCTAACATCTAACTCTCTAATAAGCTAACATTACTTTATTTCATACTTGCTCTAGTTTAGTTTTGATGGTTTAAGTGTTGCTTGCACTTATTTATTTAAGTTTGGATGTGATAGTGATCTTATGGGTCATGCTTTGAAAAGCTCTTGAATCAAGGACTTGTGATGGCCAATGATACATGTGAGACAACTATCACTAAAAGGTTAGCATATTGGTGGAGCCATTAGGAGTAGCCATCAGTTTTCTTCCATTTTTACTTTGTTTCAGGAATAATATCAAAAATCACAAATACCTTCTCTTCAATATTTCTATCTTTGTTTTCACTGTATCTTCTCTTTTCATTCTTTGTTTTCTTTTTTCTTGATTCTTTGTAACATAGAAGAACCATTAACACACACGTGAATAGATCATTAATACTTTTTTCGCCTCCCGTCATATTGAATTCGACCCGTTTAGCCTCTATCCTATAAAGAAAGCATCGAGGAAACCAAAGCCCACACACTTTAATTTCTTATTTCAAAATGACATATTTCATGCACGATTTCACTCCATCAAATTTTGACGCCATTGTCGGAGATGAGAATGGATTGATTTCACATTTTTTTAACTTTTCTTTGTTCCTGGGTACAAGTAAAACTTTTCAGAATCTAACAACTGCAGAAGTTCATACTCTCCTGTATCTCCCTGCTCAAGATGAATGATTGATTTGGACTCAGGAAGCATAGGAATGACTACTGACTCAGGAATTTGACTTAAATCAAGTGAAGGTTCTGGAGTCGAGATTGGTTCAGAAAGTGGGTCCAAATCAAGAAGTTAAAATTCTAATCCACATTCATTTTCCCACAACGGAATGTGACTTTCTAAGATAGGTGATTCAAGTTCAAGAATAACAGGTATGGGAACCAAAACTGACTCTAAAATATTGCTCAAGTTGGGTAACAAAATAGGAGTCAATATTGATTCAGGAATTTAAACTGGATCACAAATTTGAGAATCTAGGTCACATTCCTCATTAAGTTTAATTTCATAAAAATGAGAACTTGCCAATTTATCAATGGGACTTTCATAAGTATGAAATTGGTCAAGTTTAATTTGTTGATCATAAAAGATTGGCGATTCAATTTCATGATGGACTGGTACAGGATCCAATACTGACTCGGGAAAAGGCTTGAAATCAGGTAAAAATACCTTAGTCATTATTGAGTCAGGAAGTGAAATTGAATTACCAAGTTGAGGTTCAGGATCATATTCATTCTCAAGTTCAATTCAGAAAAAGGATAACTTGCCAAGCAGTCAATAGGATTTTCAAAAGTCAGAGTTTGGTCAAGTTCAAATGGGTGGACTGAATTGAATCTTGGTTTTCAAAATAACATGATTCTTTGGCTCTAACAGAATGGTTAGTGACATCAAGAATGCTCAAAGGGTGAGAATGGAGAGTTTTGACCATTAAATCTATGTCATGATTATGAGCGATTTGAGCCTGAGTCATGGCTTCAAGTATCTTTTCATAGTTGATTGGTTCATCATTTTGTTGCGACTAGGCCTGAAAAGATGAAGATTTGTTTGGAAATTATGGTGAAATCGTGAGTCCATAAGATTTGATTGTATTTCGGACTCACTGATACTCATTTCCAAGATTGATTGTTTTCTATTTTGAACTGGTGGGACTGAGTATGAATCTTGGAAATAGTGTGGATTTGGGGAGGCTAACATTTTCTGAAATTTATGTTCGGCCTCCTGCATGGCTTCTTTACTCTTTTCTAGCTCAAATTTTTTTTCAATTGGTGATTCTAGAAAAAGAGTATAGGAAGCGAAATCGGGGAATGAATATTGTGCAAATTGTGGACAAGGTGGATAAGGAGGTTCAAAATTTGACTAGGGGGAGGTGAATCCCCATTGACTCTATAAAGAGTTGAAATTATTTTGAAAATTATAGTCATAATATTGGGGGGATGAGTTATATTGATTCGGATAAGTCCAACCCGGTGTGTTTGGTTGGTTCATATTGTAAAAAATCGGGTTAGAATTATCCAAAACAAATGGGGTCGTGTGAAATATGGATTCATATTAGGATTGAGAGAATTGTTATTGTTGAATTCCATTTTGATCATACACATATTTTGCATTCTTTTCATTACACTCTTACATTTATCATGTAATAATGATGCTAATTTTCTTGTCTTAAATATTTATTTTACAGAAGATAATAATGAAGAGAAAGAGGATTAAATCAAATAAATACCAGTTAAAATCAGATTTAACTGGATCTATTTGGTTAGCTGAGGATAATCCCAGATCTAGTTAGAACAAATCAAGGATTGGGGCAAATGTTCAGCTGAAGATTAGAGCAAATCAGACTGGATACAGTTTAGCATTTTAATCATATCTTTTGCTACCGAATCTCAAATCTGATGATTCAAGATGATCCAGAAAGAAGATTCAAAGGGATACAACTTTTATATTGATCACTTTTTCGGATTCTATCATCTATTAAGCAATATTCAGCACTCAATACGTCATCAAACTGCAGAACAGATTCTGGATAAATCCAGTATGGAGATAAGGGGAAGATTGAAAAATTAGCCAACTCTTCCTATCTCCCCACACGCTCCCTTATCATTATTTTTCCTATAAATACTTGTACTCATTGAGAGATGGAAGACTAAGAGAGAGGGCTGAAAAGCTAGAGAAAGAAAGTTTTGAGCGTTGTAATGCGAGTTGGAGAGGTCAAGATGCTTTGTATTTAATGCTTATGGAATAAAATTCAGATTTCTTCTTCACAATCTTGCGGCGTTCAGTCTAAGTTTTTCTTTAATTTTCTCTTTATTTTTATTGCTATTCTTTTCTTTCATATTTTATTTCATGAAGTTATCTCTTTTCTTTTATTAACTTCTTTTGTTTTCAGCATCGCTTGGAGGAGGGAGACAACAAGGCGACGACAAGAAATAAGTTCACTAGTTCATCTACCTCTTCCTTCGTACCAATCTTTTAATTTTTTTTTCCTTCTTATTTTGGGTATTCAAATCTTCACAAAAAGGTTAGTATTTCCTTCTTCTTTTGCTTTCTTCATATTTTTATTTTTCTTTTGCTTTCTTCTACAAGATTTATTTATTTATTTATTTATTTAAAAAAAATAAAATTCCAACCTTCATTCAAGGGATTTCTCAACTAGAATAAGATAAGATTGAGATTTTTAATAACTAAAATTTTAAGAACAAGTCTCTGTGGATTCGATCCTATAACTTACCACTACACACTTTGCCAAAAAGATTTTAGTAAGTTTAGGTTTTATAACTTGTACGTGATTTAACAACGATGGAGTTTTTCATGAATTTCGAATCGCGAACAGTTTTTGGCGCCGTTGCCGGGGAATTATGAATTTTTTTTTGGTTTTAAAAAAAAAAATCAACATCTAATCTTTTTCTAGTTTAATATTAAAAAAAAATTTAAAAAAAAATTCAGAAAAAAAATTTAAAAAAAAATTCAGATTTCTTTTTGTTATTTTTCTTTTCATCCCTAAGATTTAATTTCAAATTTTCTTTTGCAGGGATATTGCATGAACAAAAGAAGACTTGCACAACAAGAAGAAGTTTGCTTGCTTTTGACATATTGCATTGCTAAAATAAAAACAAATATAAACTTGCTTGCTTCAGAGTTGCCGGAAAGGTTAGTATTTTCTAACTCTACCCACGAATCTCTTGTCAGTGGGGTTTTGGAGGTGCTTATTGATTGAATTTTGTGCTGCATTAGTGCATATTTGCATAAAAAGATCTTAAGAGCTGTCCCCCCTCACATAAGGTCGGGATTTCATCACCCGTTCCTTGGCTCAAAAATCACAACCGCATATAAGTGTTTTCCCAAGCTTGAACTAATTTAAAATCAATTAGAACTCAGCCACTAGGATTTCGAGCTCATTTAAGTGGAACTATTTTGGGAAGACTCCGGTGAACACTTTCAAGCTCGCGAAAGAGGGCTTTCTTATCTAGAAAGGGTGACTTAGCCATTGCGGCGGTGCCTGGCCTGGAAGAAGGACCGAGGAACTTTCCTGTCTAAGAAAGGGTGGCTGAATTTAGTAAGTGCCCGGCCTGGGGGAAGAGCCGAATCGCTTGTTTGACGGGTTTAACCGGTAAACCCACTATCCTTCCAACCCAGTTAGGAGCTGTCTAACTAGGAGAATTCTATTCTCTTAAGATTAAAAAAAAAATTGATTACCTTGAAATTAAATTCAAGATAAAAAAAACACTTGATTGCAATTGATTGGTTGAGTCATCTTGTGTGTAATCTTATTTAGGATTTAGAAAATCCTTCATCAGGGCAGTACCCTGGTTCATGCGAAAGTGGGTTCGTATTAAGGGTCGATTAGAATCCATTATTGTTTCTGACCCTACTGCAACAATGGGTGACACTAATGAAACCAAACAAATGACTTTAAAGGATTACATGTATCCTACAAGGTCCACCCAACCTTCCTGTATCACCTTGCCAGCCCTTACGGCAAATTTCGAGATTAAATCTGGGATGATACAGATGCTTCCAGTCTTTCGGGGATTGACAAATGAGAACCCATATCAACACGTTAGGGAGTTTGAGGATATTTGTGGGACCATGAAGTATCATCAAATGACAGAAGAATCCCTAAAACTTAGGCTATTCCCATTTTCTCTAAAAGAAAGAGCCAAATCTTGGCTTCTTTCTCTCCAACCGGGTTCAATTTCTACTTGGGTAGGATTAGCCGAAGCCTTCTATAGGAAGTTCTATTCTAAGCAGAAAACTGCTACCATACGTCAAGCCCTCAACATCTTCCATCAACTACAAGGGGAGACGTTCTTCACATATTTTGAAAGATTCAAGGATCTTTTACTTGAGTGTCCCCATCACGGATTCGAAAAGATCCGTTTGATTCAAATTCTTTACGAAGGGTTAGACTACTCGAATAAGACCATGATTGAATCCCTTTGCAATGGAACATTCACGAGCAAAACGGCTGATGATGCATGGCAATTCTTTGAAGAGGTAGCAGAAAATACTCTAGAATGGGAGCCTGTTAGTGTTGATAATAAGCAATTTACCACCTCAACTGCCACTAACAAGGGTGGTATATATAAAGTCAACCCTAATTTTAAGAGTGATGCCAAATTGACATCAGTAGTATGAAGACTTGAAGCATTAGAATTGAGCAAGGGAGCACAATCTTCAGCTTCCGAACCATCCAAGCCAGTGGTGTCTCCCATTTGTGTCCTTTGTGACAGCCAAGACCACTCAGTAGAACAATGCCCCGGGTTGCCAATTACCAAAGCGGAGCAAGCAAATGTACTCAATACATTTCGTAAGCCCAATCCCAATAACAACCCATTTAGTGAAACATACAATCCGGGATGGCGGAATCATCCCAACCTTTCATGGAAGTCTCCTCAAAGACAAGGTTATGGTGGATCATCATCATTTCAAGGACCATCTTCTAATAATCAATTTCTCAAGGGAAATCAATTCAGCACAACACCATCTGTTCCTCCATATGTCCCTCCCAATCAAAGAAAACCATCTTTAGAGGACACTCTCCAACAATTCATGCAGAGCCAACTAATAACTAATCAAACTCAAGCCCAAATGTGTCACAATCAGGATCAAACGATAGCCAGGCTCGAGGTTCAGATAGAACAGTTAGCTGCAACTGTTAGGGAGAGAGAGAAAGGACATTTCCCTAGTCAAACTGTGCCCAACCCGAGAGGACAACCTGCTCCTCAAAATACTCCAACAGGCCAATTTGAAATTAGTTCTGATTCAAACCGTCAAGTCCAATCCATCCACACTTTACAGTCAGGCAAGAGAGTGGACAACCAAGTCCAAGATCCACCAAACAATCCTAATACTGTAAAAGAAAAAAAGGAACCAAAGGAGTCAACAAAGAAAGATGATCAAGTTATTGTTGACAATCAAGATAAACCTTTTGTGCCCAAAGCCCCATTTCCTCAACGTCTTCAACCAACTAGGAAGAAAAATCACTGCGAGGGAATTTTGAAAGTTTTCAAAAACGTTCAAATCAATATTCCATTCTTGGATGCCATTAATCAGATACCTTCATATGCTAAATTTCTAAAAGACCTAACCACGGTCAAGATGAAAAGTTCTGTGCCTCGTGAAGCTGCATTTGCTACACAGGCATCATGTCTCATCCAGCAACCCATTGCACCCAAATATGAGGATCCAGGGAGTCCAACTATTTCTATTAGGATAGGAGATCAGGTTATGGATCGGTGTCTACTAGATTTAGGGGCAAGTGTAAACCTTTTACCCTATTCTGTGTACAAACAATTAGGTTTAGGGGAGTTACAACCCACTAACCTTACATTGCTTCTAGCAGATAGGTCAGTTAAGGTCCCCAAGGGAATTATTGAAGATGTTATTTTGAAGGTCGACGAATTCTTTTTTCCTGCTGACTTTGTGGTCTTAGACACTGAACCAGTTAGAGATCCAAGCAATCACTCCCCTGTGATTTTAGGGAGACCATTCCTTGCTACTGCTGATGCTGTTATTAGATGTAGGAATGGAGTCATGACCTTATCATTTGGGAATATGACAGTTGAGCTAAACGTTTTCCATACTAGTTCCCAGCCACATGTAATGGATGATCATGAGGAGATCAACATGATTGATGTGTCAGTCAATCACACCTTTGAGGAATCTTGCTATGAAGACCCCTTGGAGAAATGCTTGGCCCATTTTGGAATGAATTTTGATATTGAGGAGTCCATAGAAGAGGTGAATGCATTGTTAGATTCTGTCCCCATCATGGACACCAACCTATGGAGACCTAAGGTAGAACTCTCACCACTGTCAACATCTGTTCCTGTTCCGTCAATCGTTGAGCCTCCCAAGTTGGAGCTCAAACCTTTACCTGACACATTGAAGTATGCTTTCCTAGGTAAGTCAGAAACCTTGCCTGTAATCATATCCTCTCATTTAGATAAGGAACAAGAAGAAAAGTTGCTAGATGTTCTTGCGAAACATAAGGAAACCATAGGATGGACCATAATAGACATCAAGGGAATTAGCCCCTCTGTGGTAATGCACCAAATTCATCTTGAAGAGAATGCCAAGACCTCGAGAGAACCACAGAGGCGTTTAAACCCTGTTTTGAAAGAGGTGGTGAGAGCGGAGATAATAAAATTATTAGATGCGGGTATCATTTACCCTATCTCTGACAGTCAGTGGGTTAGTCCAATACAAGTTGTACCCAAAAAGTCCGGAGTCACAGTTGTTACTAATGAGAACAATGAGTTGGTTCCAACTCGTGTTCAAACTGGTTGGCGAGTGTGCATAGACTATAGAAAACTCAACTCCATGACTAGGAAAGATCATTTTCCTCTGCCTTTCATTGACCAAATGTTAGAACGTATCGCCAGTCATGCATACTATTCCTTTCTCGATGGTTATTCAGGGTATAACCAAATCCACATAGCTCGTGAGGACCAAGAGAAAACGACATTCACATGTCCGTTTGGCACATTTGCATATCGTCGCATGCCCTTTGGGCTATGCAATGCACCTACTACTTTTCAGCAGTGTATGTTGAGCATCTTTTCAGATATGGTTGAGAGATTTGTCGAGGTTTTCATGGATGACTTCTCTGTCTTTGGGTCTACTTTTGATGAGGGTTTATATCATCTATCATTGGTATTGATAAGATGCAAGGAGAAGAACCTAGTTCTTAATTGAGAAAAATGCTATTTCATTGTGAAATCCGGGATTGTCTTAGGACACATTGTTTCTAATAGAGGTATAGAGGTTGATAAAGGTATGGTAGAGCTAATCACCAAATTACCACCTCCTAGAACTGTTCGGGAGGTGCGATCTTTCCTAGGCCATGCTGGATTTTACCGCCGCTTTATCAAAGATTTTTCTAAAATCTCCAAACCTCTTTGTGATCTTCTAGCAAAGGATGCTCCTTTTGAGTTCACCCCTTCTTGTTTGGAAGCCTTTGAAAGGCTAAAGACCGAGTTAACCACGGCACCCATCATCCGACCACCTGATTGGAATCTCCCATTTGAGGTGATGTGTGACGCTTCTGACTATGCTACAGGGGTTGTCCTAGGCCAACGAGTGGATAAACTTCCTCATGTCATTTGCTATGCCAGTAAGACTCTTAACGATGCCCAACTGAATTATTCTACCACTGAAAAAGAGTTGTTGGTAGTCATTTTCGCTCTTGACAAATTTCGTCCATACCTTATAGGTTCTAAGATCCTAATCTACACCGATCATGCAGCTTTAAAGTACCTTCTCATGAAAAAAGATGCTAAAGCCCGTTTAATCCGTTGGATTTTACTCCTACAGGAATTCGACTTACAAATTCATGATAAAAAGGGAGCTGAGAATGTTGTAGCAGATCATTTGTCTAGGATTGTGGTAGAATCTGTATCCGACTCACTACCTGTCCTTGAGACATTTCCTGATGAGCAGTTAATGTCCGTCTCCTCTTCAATTGTTCCGTGGTATGCTGACATTGTGAATTATCTTGTCACGGAACAGATGCCCGATTCATGGACCAAACAAGAACGATTGCGCTTCTTAGCTAAGATCAAATGGTTCTTCTGGGATGAACCATACTTGTTCAAGTACTGTCCCGATCAGATCATTCGACGCTGCATTCCTGACTCAGAATTTAGGAGCATCCTTTCATTTTGCCATGACCAAGCCTGTGGAGGTCATTTTAGTGGGAAGAAAACTGCTGCAAAAATTTTGCAATGTGGTTTTTATTGGCCCACTCTATTCCGTGACGCACATGTCTATTGTCAATCATGTGATCGTTGTCAACGATTAGGGAAGATTGCACGCCGGAACGAAATGCCGTTAAACCCGATCTTAGTTGTCAAAATCTTTGATGTTTGGGGCATTGACTTCATGGGTCCCTTTCCGATATCCCATGGATACCAATATATCCTTGTAGAAGTTGACTACGTCTCTAAATGGATAGAGGCGGTAGCATGTAAAACTAATGACCACAAAGTTGTGGTAAACTTCTTGAAAGAGAATGTATTTTCTCGTTTTGGCTTTCCTCGTGCAATCATCAGCGATGGTGGAAAATATTTCTGCAATCGTACATTTGAAGCCTTAATGAGAAAATATTGCATCAATCATAGAGTAGCCACCCCTTACCACCCACAGACTAGTGGCCAAGTAGAAGTTTCCAATCGAGCCATCAAGACCATTCTAGAGAAAACTGTGAACACTACTAGAAAAGATTGGTCTCTTCGTCTGACTGATGCCTTATGGGCATATAGAACTGCATTCAAAACTCCTATTGGAATGTCTCCATATAGGTTAGTTTATGGAAAGGCTTGCCATCTTCTTGTCGAGTTAGAACATAAAGCATACTGGGCAATCAAACGCCTAAATTTTTATCTAGACAAGGCAGGAGAATCTAGGAAACTTCAACTTGATGAGCTTGAAGAGATAAGGAATGATGCATATGACTGTTCAAAACGGAACAAGGATCGTATGAAGATTATACATGATAAGTTCATAACTCGGAAGGAATTTCAACCAGGACAAAAAGTCTTGCTGTACAATTCCCGTCTACATCTCTTTCCGGGAAAACTGAAATCTCGTTGGACCGGTCCATACATTGTTCATAAGGTACATTCACATGGTGCAGTTGAAGTCCACAATATCACGGATGGTACCACTTTTCAAGTAAATGGTCATCGTTTAAAACCATACCGTGAGTATCTAAGCCCTGAAGTGGAGGAAATCCTTCTGGAAAATCCTGTTTATCAGGATTGATCTCTATATATATTAGGGATCCATTTATGTATTATAGTTTTTATATTTTTTTCTCTTAACTAGAAAATGATGAATGACATCCACTCGTCCTTATCAGGTACTATCTACCCTTCACATTCTTACATTTGTAGCATGCTATGCATTCATTCATACATTGAGGACAATGCATGAGATAAGTGTGGGGGAGGGTTAACATATGCTTTCTTTTAAGTTTTCCAAAAAAAAAAAAAAAGAGAAAAAAAATAATAACAATAATAATAAAGATTAAAAATATATATATAATTTTTAAAAAAAACTTTTTGAAAATAGAAATAATATTTTGACATATTTTTTTGTAAGAAATTAAGTTAATTTTAAGGAATAGGAAAATCCAAATTAGGATTTCTTATACTTGGTCAAAATAAGATTATTTGTTTGATTTTTAGGGTTAGGAAGATAATTTGTCAAAGTAATTTAGTTTTGATCTTTACCTTGATGAAGTATGCATACCTCATACACTTATACACTTAGGGTTCAAAAACAAAGATTCTTATGCCTCATAAAAAATATATATAAAAAAAAGAAAAAAAAAAGAAAGAAATAAGCAAATCTAATTATTGATTAGTTAGGTTCTTTGGCCTAAGCAGGCCTTAGTATTTACGCGAAAGATGATTAGATAAGTTAAAAAAAAATATCCTTTGATTAAGCTGGGTATTTGTACCAAATAAAGCATAAGTATTCACGCCTAAAGAAGGTCCATATAATAAAATTCTTAGTTTTGTGGCCTTGTTTGCTCGAGTTCTTAAATTCTTAGGGGTGTTTTCTCACCCGGTGCCCTAAGACCGTCTGGTTTGGGAGTCATCGATTAAAGGCTCGTTACATGGGCAGATTAGAAAGCCTAAACTAAGGAATAATACCACCAAAATATATATATATATACATATATAAATAAATAAGGCATAAGAGTTAGAGTTAATGAACCCTTAGTCAAAATTTTCACAGTAACAAGTGCATATGACTTAAGGTAAAGTAATAGACTAGATGAGAAGTACAATTTGACTCCTTACCTTGATTGATAGCAAATTTTTGAATAGAGACTAAGTTTAGGAATGAAAAAATTCGATTTTCCTATAACTTATAGATTACTTAAATCTTACAATAATATTTCAAATATTTTTCTCTTTTAAAATGCTTTTCGAAAATACTAACTCTTTATTTCTCTTTCTTTATGGATTTTGTGGGTGCAATCCACTGAAAACCCTCACGAGACAAAACTCGTCCTCTAGGGGAAACCTAGAGGTTTAACGGCTTGTTGCACAAGCTCAGTGCAATCGCGTGACCTGCAAAAGTGGTCTAATAATCATTGGTTTAGTTTTGTTGTTTTGCTCGAGGATGAGCAAAAGATAGGTGTGGGGGTGTGATCATACACATATTTTGCATTCTTTTCATTACACTCTTACATTTATCGTGTAATAATGATGCTAATTTTCTTGTCTTAAATATTTATTTTGCAGAAGATAATAATGAAGAGAAAGAGGATTAAATCAAATAAATACCAGTTAAAATCAGATTTAACTGGATCTATTTGGTTAGCTGAGGATAATCCCAGATCTAGTTAGAACAAATCAAGGATTGGGGCAAATGTTCAGCTGAAGATCAGAGCAAATCAGACAGGATACAGTTTAGCAACTTAATCATATCTTTTGCTACCGAATCTCAAATCTGATGATTCAAGATAATCCAGAAAGAAGATTCAAAGGGATACAACTTTTATGTTGATCACTTTTTCGGATTCTATCATCTATTAAGCAATATTCAGCACTCAATACGTCATTAAACTGCAGAACAGATTCTGGATAAATCCAGTATGGAGATAAGGGGAAGATTGAAAAATTAGCCAACTCTTCCTATCTCCCCACACTCTCCCTTATCATTATTTTTCCTATAAATACTTGTACTCATTGAGAGATGGAAGACTAAGAGAAAGGGCTGAAAAGCTAGAGAAAGAAAGTTTTGAGCGTTGTAATGCGAGTTGGAGAGGTCAAGATGCTTTGTATTTAATGCTTATGGAATAAAATTCAGATTTCTTCTTCACAATCTTGCGGCGTTCAGTCTAAGTTTTTCTTTAATTTTCTCTTTATTTTTATTGCTATTCTTTTCTTTCATATTTTATTTCATGAAGTCATCTCTTTTATTTTATTAACTTCTTTTGTTTTCAGCATCGCTTGGAGGAGGGAGACAACAAGGCGACGACAAGAAATAAGTTCACTAGTTCATCTACCTCTTCCTTCGTACCAATCTTTTAATTTTTTTTTCCTTCTTATTTTGGGTATTCAAATCTTCACAAAAAGGTTAGTATTTCCTTCTTCTTTTGCTTTCTTCATATTTTATTTTTCTTTTGCTTTCTTCTACAAGATTTTTTTATTTATTTATTTATTAAAAAAAATAAAATTCCAACCTTCATTCAAGAGATTTCTCAACTAGAATAAGATAAGATTGAGATTTTTAATAACTAAAATTTTAAGAACAAGTCTCTGTGGATTCGATCCTATAACTTACCACTACACACTTTGCCAAAAAGATTTTAGTAAGTTTAGGTTTTATAACTTGTACGTGATTCAACAACGATGGAGTTTTTCATGAATTTCGAATCGCGAACACATTTCACAAACAATCATAAACAAAAAAAAAGCAAATAAACAAACAAAAAGAAAGAAAAAGTCAAAACCAAGCCTATACTAAGGTTGACCTAGACCTAGACGACTCCTAACTGGTCGATTACCCGGGGGAGGTTGTTGCTTAAATTTGACCACATGCTAATCGGCCAGGTAGGGGCAAAATACGGTGGGAGGTATCCATGCGTAAGCAACGAGCCTTAATTACGCCAAATCACAGTATTTTCTAGGCGTAACCTCTTAATCCCAACCTTAGACATCGATTTCACAAGAGTAAGATTTAAAACAAGTTCCATCCTTGATCAATCTCTTAATGAGTCTGAGATGTCCCTAGGGGGCAACGTCTATCAATTTTTATTAGGGCTTAGGTTGTGTGAGTGGGAAGGTGAGTTTTGGGCTAAGAAAGGATGATGAAATCCCTACCTTATCTTATATGGGTTTTGCCCTTAATTTCAATTCATGCAAGTGTGCAATATAGACAAAAAGATAGCACAAAGTAAGTAAATAACCCACGTGTTTGTCCTATGCTATATGCAATGCCATATATACACCTTAATCTAGATAACAACAACAGAACAAAATATAGCATATTGGAATTAAATTGACACGTGCCTAAATACAAATGTTTAAACCGTATTAAAAGTGTCCAAATACCTTATTTTAGTTCTTTAATCTATTACAGTGTGTAGGCAATCAAAGCGGGAAGTAATAGTACAGATTCACTAGCTATTACAATGAACATCGCCGAGCACAACAAGATACATAATGATTACAAAAGCGTCGCATTTCTGCGGCAAAAGTCGCGTTTGCGCGGCTTTTCTTTAGAAACTGGGTCCCTGCTTTCTAGAGCAGGGAGCTATAGTGCTAATGGTTATTCTGCAATATTAAGTTCCTGTAAACTTTGACCTACACACCAAAACAGAGAAGAAAATGTTAACAAAAACTTGAGATCAAAACCGTTCCCATCCCCGGCAACAGCGCCAAAAATTTGATCGGAGCGAAATCAAACTCGAAAATGTATGTTTATGAAATCAATATAAAAGTTTGTATGTGCTAATGTTCCCTCGATACTTCCGTTATAGCATTGGCTCAATGGGTCGAATCCACAGGGATGGGAGGCGATAGAAGCATTAACAGTTCGTTAACGTGTTATGTTAACAATTTCTTCTTTGTTAGAGAATGAGAAAAAGAAAAGAAAAGAAATCTAAAAGTGATAAATGGAGAAGGCAATAAAACGGCGATGTGAAAACCCAAGAGAAGTGGTTTGGAAAACAAAATAGAAAAGAAGATGAAACAAAGATGAACTAAGAGGATGGTAAAACGACGATAGAAAAAATGATAAAAGATTTTGGAATTGATTTTTAAAACAAGATAAAAGTAAACTCATGGCTACTAACTACTAATTGCTCCACTAACCATGCTAATCTCTTAGTGATAGTTGATCCTTGACCATCACTAGTCTTTGGCTTTAAGAGACGATACAAAGTATGGCTCATAAGATTGTTCTTCCACATTCAAACAACACATCTATACCACACAACAAGTTACAAGGTACTATTAAATCATCAAAACTGGTTAGAGGTGAGCATGAGATAAAGAAGACATTGCAAGTTAGCAAGTTAGTGTGTTAGATGTTAGAAATGTTAGAAAATTAGCATCCATCATCATGAGCCATCAATGGCTCTTTCAAGAGCAAGGCCTTGTAGAGACTATTATATTCATGTGGATTATCAAGTAAGTGGTTAGATGGTTAGTAATTAGTAGTTAAATTTCCATGAGAAGAAAGATTAGCTAAGCATCATGTAAAAGATGGAGAAGATTATAATGGAGAAGAAAGGAGACACTTTTACATAGATTGTCACCATCTATTATATCAATCTCTCTCTTTCTCTCTCTGAATCTCTTAGCCCTAATACATGATCTAAAACTGAAATAAAAATACAAAAGAAAGAAGAAGAACACCTACACTACACTAAAAGATAGAAAATCTAGCCTAATTCTCAATCTGCTTGCGTTCAGGCCTCTGCAGGGGTTTTTATAGGTAAAAGAGGTTTTTAGAAGACGAGACGAGGCCACACGTCAAAAATCGACGCGTGGGCCCACCACATTGCCACGAAAACGCGGCTATTGCCGCATTTTCACGGTAATACTAGGGACCTAGGTCCTTGGTTTTGGTGCGGGGGTTCGCGGCACTTCGAGGACCTTCCAGATATGCTTAGTTTTGGGTATTTTCATCCAGATATTCGTCTGACGTGCGCAAGGGTCAAGGTTCAATGTACCTTCTAGAAGATCCCTTACTTGGCCTCCAAGAAATGTGAATTTTATTACCCAAAAATGGGTTTAATTAAGATCTTATTAACCTTTTGCCCTCCTTGTTTTGATAATCTGCAAGAGAGACCAAAATACAGTTTAGACCGACATTTTATTCATAAATCAGTGGGGAAATGCGGTATAATAATGCAGAACTGTAGATTAATCACACCACCACACTTATCTTTTACTCGTCCCAAACAAAACAAAAAAGAAAAACTACACTACAGATGTTATTACACCACTTTTACAGGTGACGCGATTGCACTGAGCGTGTACAACAAGCCGTTAAACCTCTAAGTTACCCCTAGAGGAGCAGTGTTGTCTCATGAGGGGTTTCAGCAGATTTCATCTATAAAATCTATAAAGAAAAAAACACAAATGTTAGTATTATGAAAACACATTTTGAAAGAGAGGCAAGTTTACGAAATATTTTTGCAAAAATATAAGCGATATAAGGTCATAAGTCTACCAAAATTATTCTTTCTTAAACTTAGTCTACATGCAAAATCTTGTTTTCAATTAAGGTAAGAATTTAAAATTAGATTGAATATTTTATCCTTTATAGAACCTAGATAATCTGCACTTTGTGATAGTGAAAATTTATGGGATTTCAACTCCAACCATCAAGCCATTTATATATATATATATATATATATATATATATATATATATATATATATATATATATATATTTATTTTTTCCCTTATTTTTCTTAAGCTTTCGAGTTCACCGGGTAGTGAGCCTTTAACTGATGACTCCCCGACCGGATGGTTCTTAGGGCACCAGATGAAAAAACATCCCTCGGGTTTAAGAACTCGAGTAAACAAGGCCACAAAACTAAGAGAGAGTATTTGTTTCTTATGATGTTAGGCGTGAATAATCATGCTTCTTGAGGCATAGTTATCCAGCTTAATAAGTGATTTTTTTATTTATTTATATCATATATATATATTCCTTTTTATTTATTTTATTTTATGATATTTTAGGTCTTTGTTTCCATCCCAAATATGTGTAAGTGTGAAGTGCATACTATCTAAGACAAAAAATTCAAGATAAAATTATCTCTCCAATTTATCTTGCTTAGCCTATAATCTTAAACATGATTCATTTTTTCGACTACGTTTAAGATGTCGTAAATAAGGTTTTCTTAATTTCTAAGATCATCTTAATTTTCTTTAAAAATAGATCAAAACATTGTCTTTTATTTCAAAAAAAATTTAAAGAAAGAGAAAAATCATATACAAAAGGGAAGATTTATAAAAGCATCCTAAAATAAGTGAAAAAGAAAGAAAATCTAAAATTTTATGTTAGTAAACCCTCCCCTACACGTATCTCATGCATTATTCCCAGTGCATCATGATGTATGTATGCATGAAACAAATACAGAGGGAAGGAAGAATCACCTCAAGGTGGTGGTTTCGGTGGTGGTCTGATTGGTCCACGAAATGCGGCCCAATCCAATTTGCGTGGAGTTCTAAGGATCCCACTAGAAACCTCTATAATACAACCACTAAAATGATGTATATATGAATGATTTTTATTAAGAATTTACCCCATCTAGTTTCCAAATTTTCAAGATGATTTCAAAGTCATTATTATGAACACCCTTATCCCAAAATGGAGTGTGAAAAGATAAAATGATTGATTTGGACTCAGGAAGCATAGGAACGATTACTGACTCAGGAATTTAACTTAAGTCAAGTGAAGGTTCTGGAGTCGAGATTGGCTCAGAAATTGGGTCCAAATCAAGAAGTTGAAATTCTGATCCACGTTCATTTTCCCACAATGGAATGTGACTTCTAAGATAGGTGATTCAAGTTCATGAATAACAGGTATGGGAACCAAAACTGACTCTAAAATGTTGCTCAAGTTGGGTAACAAAACAGGAGTCAATATTGATTTAGGAATTTGAACTGGATCACAAATTTGAGAATCTAGGTCATATTCCTCATTAAGTTCAATTTTATAAAAATGAGAACTTACCAATTTGTCAATGGAACTTTCATGAGTATGAAATTGGTCAAGTTCAATTTGTTAATCATAAAAGATTGGCGATTCAATTTCACGATGGACTGGAACAGGATCCAATACTGACTCGGAAAAAGGCCTGAAATCAGGTAAAAATACCTTAGTCATTATTGAATCAGAAAGTGAAATTAGATTACCAAGTTAAGGTTCAGGATCATATTCATTCTCAAGTTCAATTTCAGGAAAAAGATAACTTGCCAAACTGTCAATGAGATTTTTCAAAAATCAGAGTTTGGTCAAGTTCAAATGGGCGGACTGAAATTGAATCTTGGTTTCCAAAACAACATGATTCTTTAGGTCTAACAGAATGATTAGTGGCATCAGGAATGGTTAAAGGGTGAGAATGGAGAGTTTTGACCATTAAATCTATGTCATGATTATGAGCGATTTGAGCCCGAGTCATGGCTTAAGCATCTTTTCATAGTCGATTGGTTCATCATTTTGTTACGACTAGGCCTAAAAAGATGAAGATTTGTTTTGAAAATTGTGATGAAATCGTGAGTTCATCAGATTTGATTGTATTTCGAACTCACACATACTCATTTTCAAGATTGATAGTTTTCTATTTTGAACTGGTAGAACTGAGTATGAATCTTGGAAATAGTGTGGATTTGGGGAGGCTAACATTTTTTGAAATTTTCGTTCGGCCTCCTGCATGGCTTCTATACTCTTTTCTACCTCGAATTTTTCTTCAATTGGTGGTTCTAAAAAAGGAGTATAGGAAGCGAAATCGAGGAATGAATATTGAGTAAATTGTGGACAAGGTGGATAAGGAAGTTGAAAATTTGACTCGGGGGAGGTGAATCCCCATTAACTCTATGAAGAGTTGAAATTATTTGAAAATTATAGTCATAAGATTTGGGGTATGGGTTGTATTATTTCAGATAAGTCTAACCCAGTATATTTATTTGGTTCATATTGTAAAAAATTGGGTTAGAATTATCCGAAACAAATGGGGTTGGTGTGAAATATGAATTTATATTAGGATTGAAAAAATTGTATTGTTGAATTCCATTTCATAAACAATAACAAACAAAATAAATAAAAAGCAAACAAACAAACAAAAAGAAAGAAAAAGTCAAAACTAAGCCTATACTAAGGTTGACCTAGACCTAGACCTAGACGACTCCTAACTGGTCGATTACTTAGGGGAGGTTGTTACTTGAATCCGACCACAAGCTAATCGGCCAGGTGGGGGCAAAATGCGGTGGGAGCTATCCGTACGTAAATAACGGGTCTTAATTACGCCAAATCACGATATCTTCGAGGCGTAACCTCTTAATCCCTAACCTTAGACACCGATTTTACAAGAGTAAGATTCAAAACAAGTTCCACCCTCGGTCAATATCTTAATGCGTCTGAGATGTCCCTAGGGGCCAACGTCTATCAATTTTTATTAGGACTTGGGTTGTGCGAGTGGGAAGGTGTTTTTGGGCTAAAGAAGGGTGATGAAATGTCCACCTTATCTTGTATGGGTTTTTCCCTTAATTTCAATTTATGCAAGTGTGCAATATAGACAACAAGATAACACAAAGCGAGTAAATCACCCATGTGTTTGTCCTATGCTCTATGCAATGCCATATGTACACTTCAATCTAGATCACAACAACAGAATAAAATATAGCATATTGGAATTGAATTGACACATGCCTAAATGCAAATGTCTAAACCGCATTAAAAGCGTCCAAATATCGTAATTTAATTCTTTAATTTATTGCAGTGTGTAGGCAATCAAAGAAGGAAAGTAGTAGGACAAACCCACTAGCTATTATAATGAAAACCGCTCAGCACAATAAGATACACAATGATCACAAAAGCGTCGCGTTTCCGCGGCAAAAGTCGCATTTGCGCGGCTTTTCTTTAGAAGCTGGGTCCCAACTTTTTAGAGCAGGGAGCTTGCTAATGGTTATTCTACAATATTAAGTTCCTATAAACTTTGACCTGCACACCAAAACAGAGAAGAAAATGTTAAGAAAAACGTGAGATCAAAACCATTTCCATCCCCTGCAACGGCGCTAAAATTTGATCGGAGCGAAACCAGCATTCAAAAATGTATGTTTATGAAATCAATGTAAAAGCTTGTATGTGTTAATGTTCCCTCGAAACTTCCGTTATAGCATTGGCTCAACGGGGCGAATCCACAGGGACGGGAGACGATCGATGCATTAACAGTTCATTCACGTGTTATGTTAACAATTTCTTCATTGTTAAAGAATGAGAAAAAGAAAAAGAAAAGAAATCTGAAAGTGATAGATAGAGAAGGTGATAAAACGGCGATATGAAAACCAAAGAGAAGTGGTTTGGAAAACAAAATAAAAAAGAAGATGAAACAAAGATGAACTAAGAGGACGGTAAAACAACGATAGAAAAAATGATAAATGATTTTGGAATTGATTTTTAAAACAAGATAAAAGAAAACTCATGGCTACTAACTACTAACTGCTTCACTAACTATGCTAACCTCTTAGTGATAGTTGCCTCACATGGATCCTTGGCCATCACTAATCCTTGGCTTCAAGAGACGATACAAAGCATGGCTCATAAGATTGTTCTTTCACATTCAAACAACACATCTATACCACACAACAAGTTACAAGCTACTATTAAATCATCAAAACTGATTAGAGGTGAGCATAAAATAAAGAAGACATTGCAAGTCAGCAAGTTAATGGGTTAGATGTTAGAAATGTTATGTTAGAATCCATCATCATGAACCATCAATTGCTCTTGCTAGAGAAAGGCCTTGTAGAGGCTATTAGATTCATGTGGATTATCAAGTAAGTGGTTAGATAGTTAGTAATTAGTAGTTAGATTGCCATGAGAAGAAAGATTAGCTAAGAATCATGTAAAAGATGGAGAAGATTACAATGGAGAAGAAATTAGACACCTTTACATAGATTATCACTATCTATTACATCAGTTTCTCTCTTTCTCTCTCTGAATCTCCCAGCCCTAATACATGATCTAAAACTGAAATAAAAAATAAAAGAAAGAAGAAGAACACCTACACTATACTGCACTACACTAAAAGATAGAAAATCTAGCCTAATTCTAATCTGCTTACGTTTCAGGCCTCTGTAGGGTTTTTATAGGCAAAAGAGGTTTTTAGAAGACGAGATGAGGCAACGCGTCTAAAATCGACGCGTGGGTCTACAACATTACAGCGAAAACGCAGCTATGCTGCATTTCTGTGGCAATACCAGGGACCTAGGTCCCTGTTTTTGGTGCGGGAGTTTGCGACGCATCGGGAACCTTACAGATATGCTCAGATTCGGGTATTTTCATACGGATATTCGTCTGACGTGTGAAGGTTCTAGGTTCAATGTATCTTCTAGAAGATTCCTTACTTAGCCTCCAAGAAATACGGATTTAATTACCCAAAAATGGGTTTAATTAAGCTCTTATTACCCTTTTGCCCTCCTTGTCTTGATTATCTGTAAGAGAAACCAAAACACGATTTAGACCGACATTTTATTTATAAATCAGTGAGAAAATGCGATATAATAATGCAGAACTGTAGACTAATCACTAACCAGTTAGAAGTCGTTTAGGTCTACATCAACCCTAGTGTAGGCTTGTTTTTGAATTTTTTTTCTTTCTTTCTTTGTTTGTTTTTTCTTTTTTTTGTGATTATTAAAATGGAATATAACAAAAAATTTTCCAACCAAATGAATTCATTTTTCACCGTGACCATATTTGACTCAGATAACTCCAACCCGGCTATGTACAGTAGGAACCAACCATATAGGCTAGATTGGGATTATCCAACTCAATATGACCCACACCGTCAATCTTATGACTATAATTTTCAAAATAGTTTTTACTCTTCACAGAGTCCATGGGGATTCACCTCCCGCGAATCAAATTTTCAACTACCTTATCTACAATTTTCACAATATTCATTCTCTGATTCTGATTTGTATACTCTTTTTCCTATTTCACCAATGAAAGAAAAATCCGATTTAGAAAAGAGTTTAGAAGCCATTCTCGAGTCTGAAAAATAAATTTAAAACTTGCTCAATTCACAATGCTATCCTTCCCACATCAAACTTCATATACCCTTTTTCTAGAACATCTCATTGAAGAAAAATCTGAGTTAAAAAAGAGTATGGAAGTCATTCGTGAAACTGAGTAACAATTTCAAAACATGTTGGACTCATCATTTTAACCAAATTTTCAGGATTCATACTCATCTTTTTTTGTCTCACCGATTCAAAATGAACAACTATCAGCCCTAAAATTGAGTATAAGACTCTTGCTTGAGTCCAAGCGACATTCTCAAACATGTTGGACTCACCATTTTCCTAGAACCAAGTGATTGAAACAGGAAAATAATAAAAAAAGTTAAAGTTAGAAAGTCTTAGTCTCGTTTCAATTTAACCGCGTAGCAAAGGCTAGACGGGTCGATCCACAGGGAAGGATGCGGTGCAAGCATTTTGAAACGATCTTCTCTGTATTTCACTTAGAACAGAAGAAAAAGAGAGATTGATTAAATTTGATTAATTTTGAGAAATATAGTTTACTAATCATCTATCACAACCCATAGTATTAGTCTCAAATAATGAATATCATATTGAAATAATAAACATCCACCCTAGATTATTAATTGCTATTCAAGCAAGATGAGTAATATTGGAATCCTAACTAGTGTACACTAACAATGATTAAATAGTTGTTCATCCTAATTTTAAAGCATAGCATAAGAGAAGTTTAACTTAGAATTATGCTATCAAAGTTTTTAAGAATGAATTATGAAGAACCATTAAAAAATGTTACCTAGATTAAAGTAAACCTAATCAATTCATCTTCAAGAAGATATTTTTAATTCTAGGGTTTCTAATAGTAGCTATCAATCAATTCACTTTTTTAAACTAAACTAGGGTTGATCGAGAGATTAGCAAACTATGATTTTAATTTAGTTATTCATCTTTTTTTTAATGTTATTTTCAAGTTTTTATGTGGAATCAAAAGAATTGCAAGAAAATAAAAGAAGGAAATAAAATAATTAATCTAAGAAGGAAAGCGGAATTAAATTGCAAAGAAGAAAAGAGTAACCTTTATTGGGTGTCACTGACTAATTTACAAAGCTCCTCGTTCTTCAAAATAATCTTCTTCAAATAAAAACAAAAATACAAGAAAGTTCGAAAATAGAAAAAGATCTAAAGAAAATCCTAACTTCAGTCCCTAGATGCCCTGGCTCTGTTACTCTGCAGGAGTATTTATAGGAGAGATAGGAAGTAGAGTCCCAGTACAACTCTCCCACGAAACCTCGTAACCAAACTCATCCAAAAGGCCGCGGAAACGCTTCTATGGCCGCGTTTTCGTGGCCAAAGCATGGCAAATGGCCACGCGCTTTCTTGCGTGACCTCCTCTGGTCCGTTCATCTGGGATTCTCCTTTTAGATTCTGTATTTAAACCTTCTATCTTAAGAACTCAAGATATCTTAGGAGGAAAGTTATCATAAATCTGAACTTGTAAAAGGATTTTTATCATTAAACTTCTTTAATCTTTAGCCTTGTCTGGTAAGCAACTAGAGTTGAGTAGAAGTCCATCTCATCTTATCCTTTTCCTCCTCTTCTAGCAATTAGGGCCGCGTTTCCGCGGCCAAAGTGTGGCAAATGGCCACGCGCTTTCTTGCGTGGCCTCCTCTGGTCCGTTCATCTGGGGTTCTCCTTTTTGATTCTGTATTTAAACCTTCTATCTTGAGAACTCGAGATAACTTGGGAGGCAAGTTATCATAAATCCGAATTTGTAAAAGGATTTTTATCTTTAAACTTTTCTCCTTTTATCTTTAGCCTTGTCTTGCAAGCAACTAGGGTTGAGTAGATGTCCATCTCATCTTATCCTTTTCCTCCTCTTCTAGCAATTAGGCGTTCTATTTTATCCTTCCTTTCCTCCCTTAGATTTTAAATAAATAATTTAAAATCCAAGTTTAGATTAGGTTAGATAATATAGAAACTTCTAAATTACAACAATTTTTGCATATGGGCTTTTTGGGCTTCTGGGCTTCATTCAGGCTTTATTTTTTTATTTTTTAATTACTCAAGGTCTGCACACATTAAACAATAAAATATTAGTATTAGTGCATAATAAAAGAATAAATAGGGAAATATGATGGTAAATGTGATCATAAATATGCATTTTTTACTACCTATCACCAAGCTTTACATATTTTCTAGAACATCCACCTATAAAAAAATCCATCTTGGAATGATTATGGAAGCCTTGCATCAGTCCGAGTAACAATCCCAAAATTTAATGGACTCACGATTTCATCACAATTTTCAAAACTAACTTTCATACTCACCTTTTCAAGAAGAATCGATTGCAAAAAGTAGAGTATAAAAGATATGATTCAGATTCGAAATTCTGTTACCCGGCGTATCAATATGTTAGACTCAATAATGAGCCAATTGATCAATGGGAGTGAGAAAAGTCTTTCTTGTCAACCTTTGACCAATCCTTATATTTTTAACTCATCGATTGGACCCAAGAATCATGTTATTTTAGAAATTAAGATTCAACTTTAGCATACCCATTTGAACTTGACCAAACTCTAAGTTTTGAAAGTCCCATTGACATTTTGGCAATCTCTTTCCTGAAATTGAACTTGAGCATGAATGTGATCCTGAACCTCAAGTTGATAATTCTATTTCACTTTTTAATTCAATAATGACTCTGTTATCTTTACCAGATTTGTTTTCATATTCCAGAGTCAACTTTGAATCTTGTACTAGTACACCATGAAATTGAATCACCAATATTTTACGATCACATTCAGTTAATAGGGAAATGTGTGAACATTAATTCTTTGGTTTGGACTCCATTTTTGAGCTAATTTTGACTCCCACTTTAAATCTCAGCTTGATCTAAGTCAAATTCCCGAGTCGGTATTTGTTTCTATTTCGTTTGACCCCAAATCAATCATCTTCCACAATTATACTTCACTGTCAGACAAAGGTGTTGAACAAAATGACTTAATAATTGTTTTCGAAAATTGAAAATTGGATGAGTATAATTTTTTAAATAAGACCATTCACTTAATCATTCTTTTAACTAGTTATATTAGAGAGGTCACTAGTGGGTTCCTGTGAATTTCATAATCTTTGGATTGGGCCGCATTTCATAGACCTATCTGACTACCACCGAACCATCACCCTGAGGCAAATTTTTCTTCCCTATTTATTTCATGCATATACATATTCACGATGCATTGAGCACAATGCGTGAGATAAGTTTAAGGAAGGTTTAGAAACGTAGTTTGTTTTAAATTTTCTTTTCTTCACACTTCTTTTTAAGAATTTTTAAAAGTTTCTTTTGTATAAAACCCCCTTTCTTTTCTTTTTGCAAAAATTTTTGAAATAAGAAAATAATTTTTAAGAAAGTTAAGATTATCTTAGAAATTAAGAAGATCTAAAATTATAAATTCTTAAACCGAGTAAAAATAATAGATCTTGTTTAAGTTTTAGTATAAGGATGTAAAATTGAAAAGATAATTTGATCTTGAATTTTTTGCCTTAAATATATGCACTTCATACTTACATAATTTTGGGATTGAAACAAAAACTGAAAATGCCATAATAAAAAATATAAGAATAAAAATAAAATAAAAATCATTTATTGAAGCTGGGTGATTATATCTCAGGAGCATGATTATTCACACCTAAAATAGTGGACAAAAAACAAAATAATCCTCCTTAATTTTGTGGCCTTTCTTACTCATGTTCTTAAGCTTGAAGGGTGTTTTCTCATCTGGTGCCCTAAAATCATTTGGTTTAGGAGTCACAGGTTAAAGGCGTACTATCTAGATAAACAAGAAAGCCTAAAAAACTAAGAAAAAAAAGGAAAAAAATGATATAAATAAATGGCATGAAAGTTAGAGTTGATTTCCCATAAATCTTCACTGTTCACAAAATGCATATTATTTAAGAGTTTTATGAAAGATCAAAGAATCAATTCAATTTCAAAATCCTTAGCTTTAATCTATAAAAACATCTTGCATTCAGACTTAGCTTAAGGAAGAATAATTTCTGCTTAACCTATGACCTTGGATCACTTAAATTTTCACAGAAATATTTCAACACTTTTCTCTATTTCAAAATGCATTTTCAAAATACTAACATTTGATTTCTTTATTTATGAATTTTGTGGGTATGATCCACTAAAAACTCTCAGGAGACAAAACACTTCCTCTAGGAGAACCTAGAGGTTTAGCGATTTGTTACACATGCTCAGTGCAATCGCGACACCTGCGAAAGTGGTGTAATAATTTTCTTAGTTTTTCTGTTTTGCTCGGGACGAGTAGTAAAAGATAAGTTTGGGGGTGTGATTAGTATCCATATTTGTATATTTCATACCACATCTTCACTTTTATTCTATATAAAATTCTGTTAATAGTAGCTTTCTTGTATGTTCTTGGTTCATGGTATGAAATGAAGAAGAAGCCCAAAAATCACATTTATTTGGTTAATTTTAGAGCCTAGATATAGCCATGAACTTTAGAAGCTAAATCTGGTTGCAGAAAACCAAGAATTGACATGCTGCACCTGTCACGCCCCGCTTTCCAGAATACGGAATACGAGTACGTGATGATGGCCAGCAGATACTCACGAAGAGTGAAATCTCTTCCATGAGTACCTTAGGCTGTCAATAATAAGCAGGATAGCACACATATATGCATATACAACCAAGCACAGGGATAAAATCACATATATGAAAAACTGAATCATAAACAATATCATTCACTATATCTGAAGAAAACAAGTCAAGAAGAAAACTGAACTCATCGGAGAACAGTGAAACCAGAATATGATCTACGAACAGCTCTTTATACCAGCTTCCTGATCTAAATACTGAAAAATAATATAAAGATCCGTCAGAAGCGGACTAGCAAGAGTACACGAAGGAAAAGAACAATAAAAGAGAATATGAAAATGTAGTAACAATAAGTAGGACATAGGCAGTATCGAGAATTGAAAGTAATAACAATAACAGGATTAATCAGGAAGATAGATCATGTACAAGGAGACCGTGTATGCATAGTGTGACATGTGTATAATGAACATGAAATGTCCTGGATAAGTAACTGTCGTGTAACATAATTAGAAGATCACAAGAACTCGAGATCATAAGATGAAATAACATGTATGTCCAAGAATGTCATGTAGTCAAGATAATGCATGTCACCTGAGTCTCAAGTGTCAGTATCTTGAAAATACATGTCAGGTACTAGATCGCTGAAGACAATGAATGATATGATGCAAGTGCATATGTCTAGCATATTTTATTACTCTAACTAATGCAATCATCCTGTGCCCCATCCCACAGGACAACTGCGTATCAAACAAGTGATGCGTTAGTGAATCCTGATAGAAGGGAGAAACAGTTCACTGTACTCAGGTATCATGTAACATGTAATAACAGGAGCGCGCATAAATAATAAGATCACGTGTGGCATCCAAACCCACAAGGGGTCGCCCTTCCAAGCACACCTCCCTGGATTTCCCCTGCTACAGTCTCCCTCAGTAACCCCGGTTTGATTAATTTTATTAATAAATGCAAATGTAAAATAGTGTGTTACTCAGTATTACAGGATCATGAATCGATACCAAAAATATCAGTGACAGATAGTGGATATAATGTGTATCAAGATCACGAGACAATGTAATCAGTGACAATAACAAGTGATAAATATAAAGTTGTGCAAGTGATACTAGATGCATGCAAAGTAGTGCAAGTGATGTCAGTGACATGTAATACAAAGGTCATAATAAGTCAGTCTTGATCATATGTCCATAATCCAACAAGTATCCTCGAATAATTTTTCAGAATATAATGGTCAATTTTCTTGATTAATTTCCAGTAATATCAGGATCACAATATCAATCGATATTCAATCTTTAGCTATCAATCTTTCTTCATTATTATCCAGTTAACCTCAAGATCCAGATCAAAATATTTATCATGATCAGTGTAGATTTCATTGCCAATACATCAGTCTATTACATACAAGTAATCATGTTAATTTTAGTTGGATGTATGCAAGTACAGGAATGAGATGCAAACACGATAAGGTAATGATCACGGGACAAAATGGGTGATAATATCAAGTAATATAAGATTAATAATATAATTGGATTCAAGAATGGGCTAATCATGTAAACATGATCACATAATGATATAAAAGATCAAGGACATAATATCTAGAAATTATAGTTAAGAGACAAAGTTAAAATCGACACGAAAGTCAAAGAGGAGAGAATTGTGTACACTTGCCTGATGTCGTTGGAATCTGATTTCCTCTAACTACAACCGGCTCTGGGTAAAATTCGTGGCCTAAATATTACGTGAATTAATTAGAGACTTGACATATTCTTATTCAGTGATAAGTTAAATAAGAAAGTAATTTTTACTATTTATTATAATTTTGGTTGGTTAATATTTTCAAATAATTTAATTTCTGAATTTATAGCAACTATTTAAAAATATATTTTCATGATAAAATATATGAATAAAATAATAAATTGATGTATAATGTTTACACATTACTGAATTATGAATTTTATAATTTTTGTGCTATTTAGGAATTTATTGATCATTTTTAAATAAAATATCATTAAATAGTAGTTACAAAAATATTTAATTTCATGTTATTCTAAGTGATATTATATCAAATAATTTTATAAAGTTTCAAATTTAGTTTGTGATTTTCTATGAATTTTCTGAAATTTTTTGTGAATTTTCTGGAATTTTCTGAATTAAAATAAACCTAAAAATCAATAAAAATAAATAAAAAACTTAACGGGTCTGTTGCTACAGTAACGGGTCTGGGTCTGGGCCTATAGTAATATCACTACATTAATTTTCTACCTATTTTTATTTATTTATTTCTTTGCATTTTCTTTTCTTTTTTTTCTTTTTCCTTTCTTTCTTTTCCCCTTTTTCTTTTTTGTTTTTTTTTTTATATTGGGTCAGGTTCGGGTCTATAAAACAGACCTAAACCGGGTCTGTTGGTCAGACCTGCTGGCCTGGCGGACCAGACCTGGCCTGGGCCAGGTCTGGCTGGGCTGGCCAGACCAGGCCAGGTCTCGGGCTGGCCAGACCAGGCCAGGTCTCGGCCTGGTCTGGCTCGGCCAGGCCAGGGCCTGGCTTCTCTCGGCCTGGTCCTGGCCGAGAGCAGCAGCAGCTGCTCTCGGCCAGAGGCCGAGAGCACAGCAGGTTTTTTCTTTTTCTTTTTTTGATTAAACTTAATTTCTAAAATCCATTAAAAATTATGACAATTAGTATACAAGTCTTAGGTGTCCATATATATTTTTATTACAATTTTAAAATAAGTTTTTCATGGTGAAATTCTTGATTAAACTAGGGTATGCTACGTGTTCATTGAAATGCCAACAATAACTAAAATCGACGACAACGCAAAATAACTTACCCGGAACGCTTCTCTTCAGTCTCAATCTTCTTCCAGCACCTTAGAGTCTTGGGAAAGAAGGTACTCCTACTCACGCAAGGTGTGTGATCTGCCATGGGGTCATGCGCGGCCGTAAACGGCGGATCCCGCGAACGACGACGGAAAATGAGGATGGCCCGCGGAGCTCGCCAGAGAGGCCGTGGGCCTTCTCGCGCTTGTCGGCGGAGCGCCGTGAGTGTGTCGACGGGTTCCGACGCGGTGGTAAAGGCCAACCAAGGGAGGCGCACACCTAAACATCATGCATAAATACCTACGCCTTATCATTTAGGCAACCAAGCAAGCATTCATGCACGCACCATGCATGCATACATACTAAAATTAGCACACCAAATATGTACACTATATACATATCCACACCTGCATGCATTTACTCACGCACACACCCATGCGCACACACATTGCATGAGGATAACACAGACAACATAAAAACTCTTCAAATATATAATTACCTAATTAACACACAACATGCCATATAATTAAACACACAGAGAAACGACTCACATAAGAGGAAGGAGGTGGCCGTGGAGAGTTGTGTGCAGCTACCGAGTTACCGAAGGCTTGGGTTGTAGATGGGTCTCGGCCAAGCTGCAAGCCATGGGAGGGGATCTGGATCACGACGGGGAGAGGAGTAGAGGAAGGTGCCATGTGTGGAAGGGCTCCTGGTTGCTTGGTCGAGAGTGCTCATGGCAAGGTGTTGGGCGAGAACGAGGTTGCTGTTTGGTGAAGCATGGCAAACAGAGATCAGCAGGCGGGGGCTTGGCAAGGAGGATCTTCGGCCTTATTTTTGAGGGAGGACATAATGAGAGGGAAAGAGAGAGAGTGATATATGAGAGAGAAGGAGAGAGAACGGGTGAGTGGGCGAGAGAGAGGCTGAGGACGTGAGTGAGAGAGTGGGAACTATAGAGCTGTGGGGGAGAAATGGGTGCAGCGTGGGGGGAAAGGTGAAGATGTGGGGGAAGAAAGAGAAGCAATAGTTGGAGAACGTGGTTGAGTAGGCGAATGAGAAGATGAACTAAATGATGTAGAAAAATAAATTGTATGTTCTTTAATAGCAGAAGCCAAATTAGCCAAGTGGTGTAGGCACAAGGATGGGTTGTGGTGGAGCATGGTTTCGAATCTGAGAATATATCAAATTAAACTAGTTTGGTTTTGTTTTACAAGGATAAAAGGGTAGAATTAGAAAATGTTTAAATACGTTATGTGGCATTCCCCACCACAGGCCAAAGTGACTATGTGGTTAGAGCTTTCAATTCATGAGGGGGCAACTGAGTTTGAAATCTGTTATAATTACACATGCGGGTTTTTTTCTAATTTCATTTTATTTTATTTTAATTTCATTTTTTCCTTTTTGAATAAATATTTAAACATTATTTTATTGGATTAAACTCTATTAATTCAAAAAAATCCTCAAAAATTCTCAAAAATAGAATATGTCATCTTGAACATTATTGTGAAGTTAGATTTTCAAAATTTATCCCCGATTGTTAATTAAAAATCCCGGAGTCAGTCTGTGGCACCGATCAATCCCGAATTGAGAGCCTTCTCCAATAATAACCAAAAATATTCCAAAAATTCAGAAAAATTCAAAATAATGAAAAATGATATTTTGAGCTGAAATGACCTCAATCCGACTATCAGGATGATTAAATCATCACCAGATACTAGTATTGACATACGTATATCGGGAACCGAGAGTTACAGCATAAGTACTAGCATGCAATACCAAATTGCACGCTCTGTCGCTGGTTGCGCGACCAAGAAAATGCCGCGTTTTCGCCATAAAAGCCATAGAAATACCGTATTATGGTCGAGCCATGCGTCGATTTTTGATGCGTGGCCTCGTCTCACTATACAAAGTCCTCTTGTATTTTATAAATAGGGCAGTGCTGAGCAAAGTTTAGAGAAGTAAGATTTTTAGGGTAGTTCTCTTCTCTTTAGTATAGGCTAGTTGTTCTTCTTATTTTTCTTTTGTATTTTTTCTTTCTTTTAGATCTTGTAAAAGTGAAGAGACTGATTCATAGAATAGAAGTTAAGAGTTCTTGTAATGGAGAGTGACACTCTATGAAAGGTTCCTTCTTTATCTCTATTTGTTTTCTTCTCTCTAACTCTTTACATGCTTAGCTTTTTCTCTCATGGTAACTAACCCTTAACCACTAACTTGCTAACTCCTTAGTTGATAATCCACATGAATATATTAGTCTCTACTTGGCCTTGCTCTTACAAGAGTCATTGATGGCTCATGATAATGGATTCTAATACTCTAACATTTAACTCTCTAATAAGCTAACATTACTTTATATTATGATTACTCTAGTGTAGTTTTGATGGTTTAAGTGTAGCTTGCACTTGTTTATTTGAGTTTGAACATGATGAGTGATCTTATGGGTCATGATTTGAAATGCTCTTAAATCAAAGACTAGTGATGGCTAAGAATACATTTGAGGTAATTATCACTAAGAGGTTAGCATATTAGTGGAGCCATTAGTAGTTAGTAGCCATGAGTTTTCTTTCATTTTTACTTTGCTTTAGGAATAATATCAAAAATCACAAATACCTTCTCTTAAATGTTTCTATCTTTGTTTTCACCTACTCTTCTCTTTTTCATTCTTTATTTTCTTTTCTTTTGATTCTTTGAAACATAGAAGAACCGTTAACACACACGTGAACATATTGTTAATACTTCTATTGCCTCCCGTCCTTAAGGATTCGACCATTTAGCCTCTATGCTATAACAGAAGTATCGAGGAAGTCAAAGCGCACACATTTTAATTTTTTATTTCAAAATGACATATTTTGTGCATGATTTCACTCTGATCAGTGCATATCTTTAACTCTATGGTATTTGACTTGTCATGTGGATGGTTTGATAGGTTTATAGTATTTTCGATAGGGGTAGTCCCATCAGCGATACTTGCAAATTTTTATCCTCTGAGTGGGGGAAGTCCCAACTGCGAATTTTGTCCTCCGAGTGGAGAAAATCCTAGCAATGGAGTCTAAAATTTGATAGGACTCTGAGTGGGGGAAATCCCAGCTGTAAAGTTGAGCCTCATAGTGGGAAAAATCTTAGCAATGGAGTGTGAAATTTAGTAAGACTCCAAGTGGGGGAATCTTAGTCATGGAGTTGGACCTCCAAGTGAGGAAAATCCCAACAATGGAGTATCAAATTTGGTAGGACTATGAGCGAAGGAAATCCCAATAACAGAATATGAATTTGGTAGGACTCCAAGTGAGAAAAATCCCAGCAACAGAGTGTGGAATTGGTAGGACTCCGATTGGGGGAAATCCCAGCTGCGGAGTGATGATGCACATATAAACATGCAAAGATGCAACTCGAATTAAATGTAAGATGTAATATTATAAGAAAATGAAAGGCATAAAATAGATAGTTTGGGTCGACATGACTGTGTATGCTTATCTTTTAATCACACGAAATTAGTACGTTGAAGGGGTAATCCAAACAAGAAAACCCTCATGTATATACCATATGTCTTGCACAATTATAGACTAGACATATAAAACCATATCTTCCCAGGATGAATAATGCATGCATACATTTACAAAGGTGAGGATAATATCTGGGCAATTGTGCCTTTCTGGTGTCTTTGATTCCTCCAATATGTAATCACACGAAACTAGTACGTCGAGGGGGGTATCCAAATAAGAAAACTCTTATGTATATACTATGTATCTCATGCAATCATAGGCTCTCTGGTTACCTACGAATTAAGAAAAGGCCTAAAGTGGGGTTATCACCCATCGACATGTTAGATGATCAACTCAGAATAGGGAGAATCCCAATAACGGAGTGGCGATCCGGACCTCCGAGTGAGGAAAATCTCAGCAGCAGAGTTGAGCCTCTGAGTGGGACAAATCCCAGCAGCGGAGTCAAGTATACAGTTACTTTCGAGTGGGGGTAATCCCATCAGCGAAGCTATAACCTTGGTAAGGACTTGAAGTGGGAGTATCACCCATCGACAAATTTGATACGTCAACTCGAGTGAAGAAAATTCCAGCAGCGGAGTGGCGATCCGTAATGTACACGATAAAAGGAAACTGCTTGGGGTTCATCTGCCTGTGGGTCAGATGAGGGGAGCCTGTAGGCTAGTATTTGTATTTCTGGGTGGGAGAAATCCCGTCAGCATAACAGCAAACAGGGGCTCTTAAAGGGAAAATCCCTACAGCAGAGTAGGGACTCTGAGTGGGAGAAATCTCACGACGGAGGGTTTTGATCCTGATTGGCTAATCGATAAAGGGCCCGTAGGCAAGTTTGCGTTGTTGTCTCCGAGTAGGGGAAATCCTATCTGCGGAGCATATTGACAAAGTCCTCTGAGTAGGAAAAATCCCAGGAGCAAAAGGACTAACTCCGAGTGGATGAAATCCCAGCAACATAGTAGTTCTGAGTTGGGAAAATTCCATTAGCGGAATACCTAAATATAGTTCTCCGAGTAGGAAAAATTCTAGCAGCAAAAGGACCGACTCCAGGTGGGGGAAATCTCAGCAGCGGAGTAGTTTCAAGTGGGACCATCAGTGAAATGTCTGGCTTGAAAGGACTGCAATGGTTAGGAGCAAAGAATATCATTTTATTCAATATTAAAATGAAATACATGAAATGATAGGATTAGGATTAATGCTCTGTCTCTTGGAAATGCTAGATCAATCAATCACTTTATATTGGGCGATAAGGTATTGTGGCCAGATAGGCGGTAGAGCATTGAACTATCCAAATTCAGAGGCTGCTTTAGAAGTGGGGATGAACTTTTTGAGGAGACCTTGTTGGATGAACTCTTTCAGGTACTTTTGGAGGGCCCATTAATAGATGGTCTTGTGTCCCTTACAATCATGGTAGGAGTAGTATTCTTCTACTCTGGGATGTAAGAGATCGTATAGAATTGGGCCCGGGCTTCTAACCCACGGCTAGTCCTCGAAGGTGTTAAAGACTTCGTTGATGGTGAGCTTCAACGGAACGAAATTTGTTCCATCGAATTGTAAGTTCGAATCAGATTTCGTGGAAGGATTGGCAGCTCCTATTTCTTGAAGGCAGGTTGCCCTCGGTTCCAATCTTAGGAGTGAGCGGAGGCTTCATACGGAGTCTTCGACTTTCCTCCGACATCGCCATGTTTCTCAGTATGGTTGAAGAAAGTCTTCATTGCTTCCTCCAGCTGGATGTAGGGTTGAGCTCGTGATCAGACCTTGCTCATCCTAATAATATTATGTTTAAGGAGGTGCCTGTACAAGAGGTGAGAAACCTGTAACCCGCTGATGAATGTGAGTGCAGAGACATCCTCATCGTAGTTGGAGACTTTGGCGAGCTGGCTTTGGAAGAACCTGATGTATAATTTGAGGCTATCTCTCTGCCTCATCTTGACAGAAAGAAGATGATAGTTGTTCTTCTTGGCCTTCTAGAGGGAGGCTTGTTAAGTGAGGAACGCCTTTTTTACCTCCTTGAAATTATGGAGAAAGCGAGGCGGTAGAGAGTAGTACCAATCCGATGTGACACCTTTTAGACTAGAGGGAAAGGTGATGCTTAAAAGTGGGTTATTATGGGAATAGACCACTATCTATTCTCGAAAATGCCTGATATACTGGATATGGTCACTCACCCAGGAGTAGTAGTCGAAGGTTGGAGTTGAAAATTTTCTCGAATACTCGCATTCCAAGATGTCTTTGGAGAGGGGGAGAGTCTGAAACTTTGGTAACTTAAGGCGTTGGATGGCCTTGCAGCCTGGCTTCCAGATCTGTCTCTGAATCAGTTTGTCAAGGAATCAAAGGGCGGAACATCTGCCGACTTACGTTGATAACTGGTTATTTTGGAGGGCAGGATTAAAGCTGGAGTTGGTCATTAAACCGCCTCAATACCTCCTGCTCACGGATGGCATTTTCGTGATCAAGAGATGCCTGCTCCCGATCGCGATGTGATTAGGCTTGTTATTTTTTCATCTACTCTTTCAAGTCAACAAGCATATGTAGGAGCTAGTCTTAGTACCGCCACGGTAGTTGGACACTGGCGATTGCTCCCTTAGGCAAGGAGAAGCCAGTATTCTCGATGGTATGCTACTGACTGTTGGATGATGAAGGGGTCATGACCCCAACGATTTTGATGGCTTTACCTTTGGATGTTGCGTCGTTGATGGCTCGCTATCTTGGGGCCATGTTTGATCTGAAAAATGCGTTTTAAGGAAGATTTTTGGGCTTTTAGGGGAGAGATCTTGAGCATAAGGACTCAGATCTCAATGAAAGCAGCATTTCGTGGTGTAGATTTTTTGTTGTGAGTTATAAGACGGTGGATCTACACCATTAACGAGAATGTGTTTTTAAGGTGTAAGTGCAACACAGACAATAAATGGAGACACGATATTTTTATGTGGAAACTCAAATCGGAGAAAACTACGGGGAAAAGGAGGAGGAAAAATTCACTATAACTCGCCAGTTTACAAGAATTCCAAGCATGTACTGGCATTTTTTTGAGTTTGGATTGGATGGAAGAAAAAAGTCCCCTTCTCGCTGGAGAAGAAGGTCTATTTATACTGGACTGTTCCCCCAGGTGGATGGGGCACTGGCGAAATATGTGTAGCTGCACGATCTTCATGTATAGATATGTTGTAACGGTCGCAACTGCTAGCTGATGGTTGTGATTTATGTAGGGAATTCCGTCATTATCTATAACTGTCCGCCTTGAACGCATGGGTGTTACACTTTTTCAACGTGGGAGAGGAGAGGCGGTGTAACTGCAGGCGGAGATCTTGACAGTTGTTACTAGGGACTTTCGGTGAAGTCAGAGATGTTGGACTGTAGGTGACTCTGGATGGTGATGCCTTCGGGACAGGGGTTTGCTCCGGGATGGATCTGGGTGGCGGAACTTTGGAGGTTAACTTAAGTTCGATCTAGAGCGATTTTGGAAATTGGGGATGCTCACGGGAGGGTTCCATGTGACGGAAGCAATTGATTTTTGCTAAAACATCAAAAGGAGGAACTTTGTTGCTTGGACCCTTGTCAGCATCTTGTTGATGGTCAATTTTTGACCACTACAAAACTTGAAAACAAGGTTATGCCAATTGTTTTGGGTATAATGCTTTATGTATCATTAGCATAACATTAAATGGAAAAAGCTCTATAGAGGAAAGGATTTTGTCAAATATCTCCCTCAGGATATTATAATCCTATGTAATCTTGATGAAATCGGAAACCCTGTTGTCCAATGTTGACTCTATAATCTTCTGGGAAATAGGAAAAAATGAGTATAATGATAGTTAATTTTAGTAAAGTTCATTTGTGATCTTTTGAGTGATAAAAGAATTTACGAATAAGAAGACAAAAAGAAACGTTCATGAGAAATTTTTAGTTTCATGAGAATTTCATGTGATCAAAATTTGAGTATAAACCCTGTTATTGCAACTGGAGTCTGTTTGCAACTTGCAATTAGAGTCAATGAGAGTGAACACGAAGAAAAGGCCAAGCAACTATCCTCTCAAATACATTACAATCAATAAATGATCACCACCTGTATAAATTTCTATTCTCAACTTAATTAGAATTATCTCAAAAATTCCCCAAAAAATGATAGTTAGCTTTGTGCTCTTGCAATATTCCGCCACCCAAAATAAATGATCGCCAGCCTTGTACTCTTGCCCTCCAAGCTTTAAAACACTCCATCATCTCCAACCCGAAGAACCTCACTGGCAATTGGTGCGGCCCCCACGTGTGCAACTACACCAGCGTCCTCTGCGCCCCAGCCAATCGGTGC